>APFE031556728.1:44146-80080 GCA_000404065.3 Pinus taeda
ATTTAGGTATTAATTTTTTTATATTTGCTTATAATATTTAGTGGGTTAATTTATATAATTATAATATATATATATAATTTATGTTTATATATTAATAGTTAAATGGTTTAGTTTTGAAAACTAACCACGAATCTTGTTACTTTCTAGGAACTACAAACTTCTGGTAATTTATTTTAATAATCGAATAACTTAACATTAAATTTAGTATTATAGTAGGTACGGAGAATATTAATAATATATATATTTATTAATAATTTGAAATATTTAAATAGGTAAATTTATTATCTAACCTCTTTTATGGTTTATTTTACCCATTTTACTTAACTCCGTAGATGTAATAATAATTATAATGTATTATTATTATTTTAGGTTTGACTGGGGTACATAAGTTGAAAAATAGCTGTTAGTCTTTCTAGCCGTTGGAGTCTCTGCTTAGACTATTTAACTCGCTGATCTGGATCTGTATCTTCAACTTGTCCTGACGATGAACCACACTAGTTGGTTCGAAATGCGTCGACAAATGATCAATTATGTGATTTCGCCAAAAAAAATTTAAACAAATTATGGATCACAGAAGTCTAAATTCTTTGAATATTTATATTGCTAAGAGAGCATCATTTATAAACCAATCTTAGCAAATGAAATTTCTTCCAGATAGAGGTACATTACTTTGGACATGTGGTTTCCAAGGAAGGCATAACAGTGGATCGAGAAAATATCAAAGCTATTATGGAATGAGAAACTCTTAAGAATGTTGATGATGTCAGATCATTCATGGTGTTAGTAGGTTATTATAGGAGGTTCATCAGGTACTTCTCACGGATTTCCTATCTTATCACACCATTGTAGCAAAAAGGGAATAAATTTGAAAGGATAGAGGAATGTGCAACACGTTTTGAGTAGTTGAAGAAGTTGTTGACAAATGCTCCAGTTCTAAAGATTGCAGACCAAGATAAAGAGTTTGTGGTGTGTACAGATGTCTGTAAGAGAGGACTTGGTGGAGTCTTGATGTAGGAGGAACAGGTGGTGTGTTATGAATTAAGGAAATTGAATGAGCATAAGAAGAACTATGTGATGCATGATCTTGAGTTAGCAATGATCATCTATGCATTGAAGACGTGGAGACACTATCTTCTTTGTAGGAGGTTTGTATTGATAAGCGATCATAGTTGGTTGATATACGTGTTTGACCAACCGAATCTGAAATCCAAGCAAGCTAGATGGTTTTCCATGATCATTGAGTTTGATTGCAAGATCAAGGACATTAAGGGAAAGGAGAACAGGGTGTCATATGCTCTTAACAAGCAGACACAAGTAAATCATATAACAAATATGAGTTCATATTGGACATATTTACAAGATTAGATATTAAAGGAAGGACAATAGCATGACAGACATAAGGAGATTAGGCACAAGTTACATCAGCAGGGTACAAGTGATCAAGATGTGGACTATTGTCTCATAGCGGATGGTTTGGTCAAATATAGGGACAAGATCTATGTTCCAGAAAATAGTGAGCTCAAGAAGCTTATCTTGAGGGAATTTCATGCTAAGCCATATTCAGGTCATCTGAGATATCAAAAGATATTGATAGCAGTGAATAAGTTATACTATTGGTTGAATTTCAAGAAAGAAGTGGCAGAGTTTGTGACTAGATGTTTGGATTGTCAAAAAGTAAAAGCAAAGTGTAAGCATCTAGGTGGTCTACTACACCGATTCTGATTCCATAGTGGAAATGGGAGGTAATTTCCATGGATTTCATTACAGGCTTTCCGAGGACATCTAGATAGCATGATTCTATTATGGGTGTGGTTGACAAGTTGACAAAGGTAGCACACTTTATTCCAGTGAAGTCTATGAATTTAGCTAGTGATGTATCACAGGTCTTCATAAGGGAGATAATAAGGTTGCATGGTGTTCCGAAGAAGATTGTGTCATACAGGAATGCTAAATTCACTACCATGTTTTGGAAGGATTTATTTGTAGGTTTGGGTACAGAGTTGGCCTTCAACATGACTTATCATCTACATACATATGGGCAGACAGACAGGGTCAACAAGATTTTGGAGGACATGTTGAGAATGTATGTTATGCACCAGCAGTGAAAGTGGGAAAACTATCTGCCATTGGTTGAGTTTGCTTACGACAATGGGTATCAAGAGTAACTGAGGATGAGTCTATTTGAGGCATTCTATGGGTGGAGTTGTAATACTCCCATCAGTTGGAGTGATCTAGTGAATAGGGTGTTGATAGGACCAGATATGTTGGCATAGATGGAATAAGAAATGTACGTTATCAAGAAGAATCTAAACGCAACACAAGATAGGAAGAAAAGCTATGTAGATCAACATAGGGAATTTAAGGAGTTTCAGGGTGGGGAAGATGTGTATTTGCATATCAAGCCCAAGAAGAGCTCCTTGACAATTAGGTCATGTGCAAAGCTAGCACCTCAGTATTGCAAGCCTTTCGCGATCATTAAGAGGATTGGACCAGTGGCCTATAGACTTGCATTGCCTCTGAGAGTGAAAGTCCATCATGTTTTCCACATTTCATTTCTTAAAATATATGTAAATAATATTGATCATGATATTGATTGTTCTATATTGTAGATGGAATGAGAAGGATTATTCTAGATGGAACCTCAATGCATTTTTTATAGAAAGATTCTCATGCTTCGAAACCGAGCAATAGAACAAGTTAAGTGCAGTGGAAGCACTTTGGGCTCGATGAAGCTACATGGGAGATGACTGATCAAATGCAGGCTATGTATCCTTCATTTTTTTCCAGTTGAGGCAAAGTAGGTTCGGTATATGTATATATGTATATGGATGTAAATAATGAAACGAGATGTGTTATAAAGCTCCAATAAGCGGTATGGATGTCATGTTGTTATGTTTGTCATGTTGGTTTTCTTTTTAGTAGGTTGATCATTGTAAATACTGCATTGAGCTAAGTTATAAATCTCCATGGGAAGTAATTTTTTTTCAACGGTCTTGTAGGTTATGGGTGTCATTGAACACCGAGGATAGTGTTCCCCTAAGGGGGAGGGGTCTGTAACAACCCTAGGTTAAAATTTCATGCAATAAAAGTTAATAAAGACAAAATAAGACTAAGGTAATGGGACACATATTCCAAGATGAATGTTGTGAAAAACATCGTAGTGAGTGTTCATTTTGTTTATTATGGCTAAGGGAAAATTGGAAAGGAAATAACAAAGGCTTTGGAAAGGAAAGAGGCATTATTGGAATTTTATTTATTAAAATAATGGAAAATAGGATAAAAGGAAGGTGAAAGGTCACACGTTGCATGTGAGGAGGAAATTGAAGGAAAATAATGGAAATTGAAGTAAATAGATGTCTCATTGATAAAAAGGCTTTTGAGGATCAATTCACAGACTTTTTTCAATTCAGTTTTGGAGGTCTCTCTCTATTCTCTTTAATCTCATACTCTTGCACACTTATATCATTCTCAGAGCACTCTAGCTTTGGAGAAAGGAAGGAAAAAGAGTCAAAGGGAAGCAAATATCAAGCAAGGAAGAGTTGGATCAAGTGACTACAACAAGATTACTTGCAGGTATTGAGTTTCTTGTATGATTTCCTTGTTATTTTTGGCATGCATGGAACATGAAAGTGTGTATTTGGTTCTCCTATTACCATTGGCATGGGTTTTTCCAGGTGTGATAGTGGTTTTAGAAATGCCTTTCCATTTCCAAATAGCCATTGTGTGATGGAATGGTCTTGGGGAAAGTATCAAAGGCCTAGAAATCCCTTCACTGGTAAATGGAGGAATATAGGGTAAAGCCTAAGAGTGGAAGCAGGAAAATTCCTCACGGTTTAGGTGGAGAGATATAGAGGCATCCATGCTTGTTTAGGGACTAATGATCCCTTGACCGGTATATGGAAAGATTGTGGTAAATCCTATAGTATATGTTTCTTTGTTTGGGCCTAGGAATCCCTTTACCAGTAATGGCAGGATAAACTGTAAAGCATGGTCGTATAGATGAGGTTTTTAGGCCTAGGAATCCTTCAACTGATAATATCAGGATACATGGTAAAACCTGAGAAGCCCTAGTCAGTTTTGTTGTGAGTCCCACAATCATGATTGGAATATGGCATGGGGGTGATTGTTTGAAACATTTGGTTCAACCCAATCTATGGTCGTGTGGTACATGAAAGTCCATGACTTGGTTGGCTTTTGCATATGTTAATAAGAGCTCTTTTCCCTTGTATTTCATGAGTAAATATGTGTGTTATTATGTGGCTTTGATGGTTGTTCTATCATTGATATTTCTCCTATTATATGCAGGTTATAACCATGGTTTTATGATAGACTTGAGTTATGGCTCTCATCATGTTTTGTTTAGTAAATGAAATGTCAATGACTGTATGACCTAATAGATGATATTGCAACTATTGTGAGAGGGCATCAGTCCTTCTTAACGAATTTCAGATTTGTATGATGACTCTATGTTAAGATGTGCTTTTATGACATGTACATTACATGGTCATGATGTATGGAATGTATATTTCCACAATTAGTAACATGATGTTGTTGAGAACTTATGGAGACCTGTATATTATGTTCAAAGATCCCTAAAATAAAGAGGTCTCCAAATGATCTCAACAACATTATGTTCATGGTGTGTTTGACGAAATTCCTGTCATGGTTAGGATGAGTAAGGCTAGGTCCTTGTTCAAGTTTTGAATTAGAGGCCGTGTCTTCTTGTTATTTATCATTTCTGAGAATTTCATCAAGTTTTGGGTAGAGGCTTGAGTCCTAGCCCTGAAAAAGTGGCTCAGATTTAGAGGTCGAAGGCACAAAACTCCCTGAAAAAGACTGCAGTTGCATGGAGGCCTTGTTGTGGGAGCGACACAAGGGTTTTGGTTGAATGTAGACCTTTTCATGGGAATGACTGATGGTTTAGTTTAGCGAAAAGATAATTTAACTTAGGGGTTGGGCACTTCGAGTGGTTGGTTAGCTCCTTGGGTTTTTGTAGCATAGGAGGGAGTTTTGTAAAGTTCTATTTGTTCGATTCCACTATCTTACCTACACTTAGGGAGTTGAGTCATATCATAGTAACTCTTCATCACATATTTACCTCGGTGGACCTGTAAGCTTGGGTAAGTGTGAGAGGAGGGTGTTACATAGATAATTCTTTCCCAAAGTGAAAATGTACATGATATTTATATGCTTACATTTTTAATATTTTTTTAAACACTATCGACTACATATCCTAAGTTAATGCCTTCCAGTTATAGAAACCTTCATTTTATAGTGTAAAATTTGAGGAAAGGTTTGCACCTCAACAGATTTGATCCCTCTCAGCATGTTACGAAACCTTCTTTTTTGAGTGGAGAACTTGAAGAAAGTTTTTTCACCTTGATGATTCTCTCAGTGCATGATATATCTAGAGTTAAATAGATCTAGGCTAGTAAATATATAATTTTATTAAAACTAACTTTTGTGATTATTAAAAGAGACAATTATGATATTTTTTATATACATTAAAGTTAAAATTATTTCTTTTTTAAACTAAGATTTAAAATGGTTTTAAATTGGTTAAGAGTTTGTTTTATAAATTTACAATCCTAAGTGAATATAACAAGAGAAAAATCTACTCCCTCACAAAGAACCAATAAATTAGTTTAAATGACATGATTTTCCTTAGATAAAATTTATAAATTAACTTATTATCATAAATAATAATTAATAATAATTATCTTCATTTCTAATTTACAAATTAACAATTAAATTATAATAATATTACTACCTTAATAACAATAATATTTATTATGCCATATTTAAATACCTTTATGTGCCATCTCATTATTTCACATTAAGATATATTTACACTAATACAACAAGGGAAAATTTTAGGGGTTAATATTCGCAAGTGGGCTAATTTTCTGTCTTTTCCAAAAAAACGATTTGCCAATTTCCATTTTTCCTAAAAATGATTTGTCCAAATTTTATATCATACAATTATTCTACCTTAAAAATCACCAAAGTTTTATAGAAATTATATAAAATCACTAGAAATTTGAATATTTTTACAAACATATCACTAAACATTTTATAGTTTGCATGTTAGGGACTAATAAGATTCGCCAAGGTTTCTAAATTTTAAGATAAATTTCCATCCTTAAAATTTCCCTTGATTATACAACAAATAGATAAAATGATGATGTATAAAAAATATTTTTATATGAAAATTTAAAATTAAACTATAATAAAAAATAAATATTAGAAAGATTTATTAAAGATAAATAATATATTAAAATAATATTTATACTATTATTATTTTATTTTATTATATTATTATTATATTTTATTATTTATTATTATTATCATTATTAACAAAATATTTGTTTAGCACCGATAGTTGTTCAACGACGGTCATGTAAATGAAGTATTATGTATGAGGAGGTCCATAGTTCAAATCTCTATGATTTATCTATGCTTGTGAAAAGGGTATATGTACGTGCCTAGAGGTTATAGTGGCAATGGTTGGAATTGACACCATGTCACACAAGTACGAGACTGACCTAATTGTTGATTCCTCTAGATACATAAAAATATTTTTTTTTTTTGGTAAGATTAAAGTGTTATATTAATTCATAAAACACAAAATTACATTGAAAATGGTATCTACTAGTTTGTCATTAAGGAAACGAAACTAGTAGCATAAACTCAAGAGTTTCAAGTTTCCCCTACTATTTTCATTTCACTAATCAAATAATGAAAACCATAAACATAAATATAATATTACATAGACTTGTTGTGCTATTCAACAACCCCCATTTTTCTATTTTATGAATTTCCTATGAAATTTATTTTATTAAATGGGATTCTTAATAAATTTTTAAAAATAAATTTAAAAATATTTTCTTTGTCTTGAATAAAACATTTTTTTATATAGCTACTTTTCATACCAATAATCACCCCTTTTTAAGCCAAAGTCGCAAAAACCAAATTTTAAATAGCCCCCGAGACCAAAATTATACTTAGGCTTTAAAAAGATTAAGAATTAAAATGGGTTTTTAATTTAAAATGATTTGGAGTTTTCAAAATTCCCAAAAGTTAAAAAAACTTTATAACTCTGCCATATCCTGCATCGCAAATCCACATAATAAAAAATTCCATGGTAATACCCACGGCCCCTTCCTAATTGCGATATGCCATTTTAAACCGGACCCAATGGTGGAATTAATATGATTCTAGAAATCCCTGCATCCTCAAATCACAATAACCACAGACTCAAGTCTCAGCCTTAATTCGATAGTGACTGCGATAGCCTAGACCCACAAGGTCATACACTCCATTTAATAAGCCCCCGCGTCCGCACAAATTGCAAAAGTTCCAAATTTTTTACTTCGATCCGCGCCACTGATTGTGATATGTGATATAAGCCTGGGACCCGATGGGATTATACACTCAAATCCATAAAACCCCTGCATCCACGACTATCGCAAATACCAAAGGGTTATGTCTCCTGCCTAATGTTGATTACGATTGTGATATGACATCAGATCCACATCAAATGTTGTGTCACTCATGAATTCATCCTCCACATCAGCCTCCAACTCATCCTCCATGTCATCTGCCACATCATTATCCACGACATTATCCATGTTAGATGCCATGATCGCAAATCCTTCGGGACTGTTAATGTCGCGCCACTTCGCTAATTGCGATCTGTGATCAAGCCTGGACCCAACGAGATTATACATTCTAGTTAATACATCCCCCATGTCTGCAGCTATCACAAATAAAAAAGGTTCATTGCTTCTTGCCTCTTTTTTTTTAACCGATTTACGATTACGATTTGAATTAAGATTGCGATCTGAGATTATTTTGAGTTCTACCCCTGGTCTAATAGCGATTGTGATTGGTCTTTCTTATGATTTAATTAAAACCACTAAGCCTCCCCTTTTCATCAATATCTGTTTTGCAATTTGCAATAAGACCATAAAGTCTACCTCTCTTATCACATACCTCACTCTGCATTCCTCTCCATGATGGTTGTGTTCGAATTTTATTAAGCTCTACATTTTTATCCCGATTTCTTGCAAAACATGACTTGTTTCAAATGAAACTAACTTATCAGTCTGATTTATTTTTAGCTTATCAGTTTCTATTTTTTAGTTTTTAGGGAACACAACAGAAGAGGACAACGTTGTAGATAAGTGGTTGTTTAGATCAGAAAAAGAAGGCCAATTTGACAGAACAAAGCAATAATAGATTTGTATGAAATTCTATTTTCCAAATGCATAATTGAAAGGAATTTTTCAACTCCCTTAACGCTTGAAGCAAAAGAAGTTGTTTTCAGTAGCGATTATTTAAACACGTTGTTGGAATTAAAAGAGGGTCCACAATTTGAAAGAGAAGGCCTTAGAGGCTTGCCCTATTGTACCTCTTAGTATTTTTAATAGCATGATAGGTCTTGAATCAAGGGAGAGAATCTTGTAATACTACAATTGTGGATTATATATGTTGGTGGAGAAGCTCTTGTTTATCATGCACTACTGCTGAAAGGAGGAGACATTTTCTGCAAGCGGAGATTGATTACATACTCCAAAAAATTGTGCACTACTATCTTTCTGTGAGAATCTGTAATTCGATTTCATTTATTAATAAAGGATCATTTTAGTTATATGTTTAACAATATTGTTTACATGATTTAACTGAAATAAATTCTTATTTCAGCCTTTCAATTTATATTTTGAATGTATGAGTTAATAATTGGATTCATGCACTATTGTTGAATCATAAGTATTAATTCATTTAAAAGTCTGCTCAGACTATTCTACAAGCTTAATTTTAGATATAATATGAGAGTTGAATTTGCATAGGAATAGATTGTTATAATCTTAGATCAACAATCTATCTTCCGATTTAGGATAATAATTGTTTTCTTGCATACATGATGTCTTATTTGAACTAATTCAATAATTCATCATGAATATTTGTAGTTCTTATGCATATGATAAATAAGGAATTGGATATATTTTCAATAGGCACTTATATAACTATTTACTAAGTGTTTAATTGTTAGTATTTATGCTAATGAGGAATCTGATCTTGTCAGCTATATCCTTGATCTAATTCCTCCATCTTAATTCTAATTCTTTAAAACTTCTTTTCCCATTAAGTTAAGTTGGCTCTCTATTGAGAAAAGGGTTAACCTTTCCTTCAATCGAGATAGGTTAGATTAATTTCATTGTAGACTTAGTCTTGCATGTGTTAGCATAGAACTTACATTTTAGAATTAGTTTGCATTTAGATTAATTCTACATTCCTAGAAGTCTTCTTTTGAGGCAAAACTTTAGATTGGTTTGGTTGTTCCACAAAAACAACTTAAGGATCATTCTTCTTTCCTGATCATCTTAGAGAATTGATGTGATAGTCCTAAAGATTATCAATTAAAGAAATATTTAAAGTTTATAGCGGTTGGGAGAAGGTAACTGGACCTAATTGAACGAGTTAGAGCTACTACCCCAAATAGAAGAGGAGTTGTTTTATGGTCTGGACCGGGTGGTTATCCCCAATGTTGTGGCAACGATCTTCAAGGCCTCAACATTTTTGGCGCTGGAAGGAGGGCCTTGAATTGGTTATTTGTTTAAATTTTGTTATATCATTTTTTAACTAATCATGGCTCCCATATGCATTCCTACACTTGGTCATGCATTCAGTTCACCTAAGCCTACACGATGCATGCCCAAGAAGCAGATCAAGTCCTTGTCACAGTTAAAGTTTGATGGTAAGAGTAATATTTATGCATTAAAACATATTGTCAGATTTGTTAATAGATGTAAATATTTTATTATAATCATTGATAATGAGATTTGCAAGCTTTTCACTCTCACATTCAGAGGATGGATCCACAAATGGTTCTTGGTGCTTCCCGAGAGGTCTATTCATTCATGGAAACGTTTTTGCGAGGTATTTTGTCAAATCACATCAATATTACAATTACAATAGTTTGTGTTTAGAATTAGATAACCTTTACATGTATGATAGTGAATCTTCATATGATTTTTATAAAATATTTTGGTCATTTTGTTGTAGATTTCATTTAGATAATTTTCCGTCAACTGAAGATTTAATTAAACATTTCACTTCTCTTGTTTCTTCCCATACTGAAAATAATGAATCAATTAATGAAGAACAAGATACATCTAATTCATTAACTAGTCTTGAATCAGTAAATGGTTTTATGGAACCCGAACCTGAGACTGTAATTGAATCACAACATTCTTCTTTAGAAAATTTCAATTCTGATTTTCTTTTTGAAGATGCAATTGAAACAAATTTTAATAACGCATGTGATCAATCAGTAGGTCCAATAAAATACAATCTACAAACTTGAAAAATGAACACATCATTTTATATTCTTTGAAGGAAACTTTAGAAAATTCAAAACATGTAATTGCAATTGAAAGAATTTCCTTAAACCTAGATTGTAATATGGCAAGTTCTATAAATGATTCATTTCAATCATCATTATATTCTAGAATGCATTATGTTCATTATCCTAATGTCTTTTCAAATCAGACTACAGTTAATGATGATCACGCTAATCTTTCAATTAATAATTTTCGTAGTTCTTGTTCTGAAAATTCTACATCTAGCAATCATTTGGATGATAATTCTTTAATTACAAAACCCTCTTATTTTGTATTTTTGAATTTTGTTAGTTAAGATCAACCATTTAATTTTCATAAGAAGAAGGTAATTTATAACGATTATCATGACAATGAGGACAAAGAATCACATATTGTACAAACTGCGCCAATTTTGAAAATTGATTTATTTTGTGAAGATTAACATGCTTTAATTTTGTCTCCTCAACACAAACTTAATTTTGAGAATTTTGATGAGTTAATTTTGCAAGTTTCTAATATATTTCATTCTGATTCTCTTTTATAAATTCACATTTCTAAATTTTTCAGGGAATGTCCTTTTAGTGGAAATCCATTGACTGAAATCCAGAATAGGTTCCAAAATTGCCTTGTAAAATTATTTTGTAATTTTAGCTTTCATAACAATTTAATTGTTTTTCCATCCTTTTTTTTTCTTTTCTTTTCTTTTTTCAAGCATGTTAAATCTCTCAATATTGAATATCATGGAGATTTATTAAATGAAAATTATGAATTGGTTTCTCATAATCCTCAATATAAAAAACTATTTCGTTTCCAATTTAATTCGACATTCATAAATACATTCCAAGCATTTTATCATCAGTGAAATTTAAATATTGAGAGTGTTCTTCCTTCACAACATGCTTTTCCATCATCTCCTTTGGAAAGTTTTCATTCTCTAAAAAATATTCATCCATACTTTGATGATCCCATAGATATTTGCTTAGAGAATGCTTTCCAAAAGGGATGGTTTACTAACATGTTAATTGTAAATAAACTTATTTTTGTACATAATTTTACATTAGATGTAAATAATAAATTTTGTTTCATTTTGATTGTTTTCGCTATCTGGTTACTAACATTTGACTTGTACATATAGATAGGTAATAAAATGAGAGAATGGTTACATTGGAAGTATGCTTATAAATAATCATGTTTCCTTCATTAAGTTAGAATTAGGAGTAGATTAGTTTAGATTAGATTCAATAAATAATGATTTTGAGTTAATTTCCTTGCATTGGAGAAAACCATATCTTTTCAGTAATATTCAATGAAATTCTTCAATGGTGAGTCTCTTCTACTCACTTTCATTAATTTTTTTATTTTTAGATTTAGTTTTTTTTCTTATTTTCTGTTGATATGTAACTCTCTTTTGCAACTCTTCACAAGCATTTTCACACCTTCACCAGATCAATTTGTGAGCTCAAAGAAGTAGTAACAATTTTCATCGAATTAGCCAAAATGGGAAAGTTCTAAACCTTAATCTTTTTCTTCAAAAGCATTACTCTGATTAGAAAATGGTTAAAATGCTTTTTTCAAAGTTTTTCTTTTAAAAAAGATAAATAAATAACAAATTTCCTCATTCAAACTGAATTATTACTAAATTCTTTTAACTTTCCAAATTCGATTTATCTAGATTTCAATAGAAGAAGGTATGTTTTCTTCATTATCTTTTTCCTCCTTTGTTAAGAAATTTGCATAAATAATTTTGTAAAGTTTTCCTTTTAGATTTTGTTTTGAGTGATTTTATCATCATACTTGTGAATGGTTATATCTTGAGAATTCGGTTATGATATCACGTTTACTTTTTCTTTTAGATAATAATGTTAAATGACATACTCTTGGCCTTTCATCAACATCTCTTGAAAACCATTTTATGATTTTTCAATTTGAAAATAGGATTTTTTCAGGAAGTGGTTTTGAAAATTGAAAATTAAATAAAAATTATTAACTCTGAAATTTTTTCCATTAAGTTGTAAAATCTTTAAAAACCTCAAAAATTATATTATTTTACTCTAGTTTCAGTCAAAAAAGGTTATCCTTAAAAAGTAAAGACCGTCTTATGAATAAAACACTTTCAACTCGGATTTGTCATTCAAAACTCTTAAGAAGTCAACGATCCTCCCCATCCATTAAAAAGGAAATTTTTAGAGTGTAATTCTAAAATATAAAAAAATCTAAAAAGATAAGAGGTCTCATCACGAGCCTGCTTACCATGTTCATAGGGAACCAATTACACTGACATTACCACACTAAACACCAAATCAGGGTAATGGCTTACGATTTTTAATTGTAAGACAAGGGGTCTCATCGCGAGCCAACTTGTTTAGTTTGATTGTTACTACTGAAGAATTGTCATTATCTGGCCATCAAACAAGGACAAGAAAAATAAAATTTACCTCTAATTATTTCACTATTAAAAGGATGGGATATTGGATTGTTGTTGGTTAAAAGGTAACCCTATTGAGGCTATGAATTCTTGCTGGCAGTAGTGGGTCTACTGTGACGAACGAGTACATTATAAGCTAAGTCATTAAAGGCCCCCTATTTTATTTTCACAACTAAGTAAATAGGAATTTTTCATTCACAAAAGGTTTTTAAAAGAAATTGCAATTTAATGAGTTTTATGGCCAGAGTAATTTTATATCTAATGTTTCAAAAAGTAGTTTCGCCTTCTTGAATTATTTTTACTTAAATTTTGAAACTCCATTTTCATTCATCAGAGATAATTGGTTCTTCGAGTGAATCGCCAATTGTTGTGCTATTCAACCACCCCCATTTTTCTATCTTATAAATTTCCTATGAAATTTATTGCATTAAAATGGGGACCCTTAATAAATTTTAAAATATAAAAATTAAAAAATATTTTCTTTGTCTTGGATAAAACATTTTTTTATATAAACCCTTTTCATACCAATAATCACCCCTTTTTAGGCAAAAATCGCTAAAATCAAATTTTAAACAACCCCTCACACCAAAAGGCTTTAAAAACCTTAAGAATTAAAATGCGTTATTTAATTAAAATGAATCAGAGTTTTCAAAATTCCCAAAAGTTAAAAAACTTTATAACTCTGCCATATCCCACATCGCAAATCAACATAACAAAAAATTCCATGGTAATATCCGCAACCCCTTCCTGATTGTGACATGTGATTTTAAACCGAACCCGATGGTGGAATTAATATAATTCTAGAAATCCCCGCATCCACATATCGTAATAACCATAGACTCAATTCTCAACCTTAAATTGATAGTGATTGTGATAGCCTGGACCCGACGAGGTCATACACTCCATTTAATAAGCCCCCGCATTCGCGCAAATTGCAAAAGTTCCAAAGTCTTGACCCTGCTCCGCACCACTGATTGCAATATGCGATATAAGCCTCAGACCTGATCGAATTATACACTCCAATCCATAAAACCCCCACATCCACGACTATCAAAAATATCGAAGGGTTATGTCCCCTGCCTAATGCTGATTACGATTGTGATATGATGTCATCAGTGACGTTAGATCCACATCAGATGCCATGTCACCCGTGAAGTCATCCTCCATGTCAGCCTCCACATCATCCTCTATGTCATCTGCCACATCATTATCCACATCAGATGCCACATCATAGTAGCATCACCATGATGTCATCCCATAGATCACAAATCTTTCGAGACTATTAGTGTCACATCGCTTCGTTGATTGTGATCTGCAATCAGGCCTGGACCCGACGGGATTATACATTCCAGTTAATACATCCCCCACGTCCATGGCTATCACAAATAACAAAGGGTCATTGCTTCCTACCACCTGTGTTTCAACCGATTTGTGATTACAATTTTAATTGTGATTGCAATCTGCGATTATTCTGAGTTCTACCCCTTGTCTACAAGCGATTGCCATTGGTCTTTCTTATGATTTAATTAAAACGCTAAGCCTCCCCTTTTCATCAGCATCTGTTTTACAATTTGTGATAAGACCATAAATTCTACCTCTCTTATTACAGACCTCACTTCGCATTAATCTCCATGATGGTTGTGTTCAGATTTTATTACGCTCTACATTTTTATCCCAATTTCCAACAAAATTTGATTTGTTTCAAATGAAACTTGCTTATCAGTCTCATTTATTTTTAGCTTATCAGTTTCTAATTTTCAATTTTTAGGGAACACAACAGAAGAGGAAAACATTGCAGATAAGTGGTTATTCAATTCAGAAAAAGAAGGTTGATTTGACAGGATAGAGAAATCAAAGATTTGTATGAAATTTTGTTTTTCAGATGCGTAATTGAAAGGAACTGTTCAACTCCCTTAACACTTGAAGCAAAAGAAGTTGTTTTTAGTAGCGACTATTTAAACACACTGTTGGCATTAAAAGAGGGTCCAAAATTTGGAAGAGAAAGCCTTAGAGGCTTGCACTATTGAACCTCTTAGTCTTTTTAATAAAATGATTGGTCCTGAATCAAGGGAGAGAAGCTTGTGATACTGTAACTATGGATTTTATCTGTTGGTGGAGAAGCTCCTGTTTATCATGCACCACTACTGAAAAGAGGAGACATTTTCTGCATCAATTACGGACTCCAAAGGATTGTGCACTATTGTCGTTATGTGAGAATCTGTAATTTGATTTCATTTATTAATAAAGGAAAATTTCAGTTAATGATGTTTAACACTATTCTTTACAGGATTTAACTGAAATAAATTCTTATTTCAGTCTTTCAATTTATATTTTTAATGTATGAGTTAATAATTGGATTCATGCACTATTGTTGAATTTTGAGTGTTAATTCATTTAAAAGTCTTCTCAGACTATTCTATAGGCTTAATTTTAGATATAATATGAGAGCTAAAATTTGCATAGGAATAGATAGTTATAATCTTAGATTGGAAAGCTATCTTCCGATTTAGCATAATAATTGTTTGCTTGCATACATGATATCTTATTTGAACTAATTCAGTAATTCATCATGAATCTTTGTAGTTCCCGTGCATATGATAAATAAGGAATTGGATATATTTTCAATAGGCACTTATGTAACTATTTAATAAGTGTTTAATTGTTAGTATTTATGCTAATAAGGAATCTGATCTTGTGAGCTATCTCCTTGTTCTAATTCCTCCATCTTAATTCTAATTCTTTAAAACATCTTTTCCCATTAAGTTAAGTTGGCTCTCGATTGAGAAAAAGGTTACCCTTTCCTTCAATCGAGATAGGTTAGATTAATTGTAGACTTAATCTTGCATGTGTTATCATAGATCTTACATTTTAGAATTAGTTTGCATTTAGATTAATTATACATTCCTAAAAGTCCTCTTTTGAGGAAAGACTTTAGATTGGTTTGGTTTTTCCACAAAAATAACTTAAGGATCATTATTCTTTCTTGGTCAACTTGAAGAATTGATCTAATAGCCCTAGATATTAGCAATTAAAGACATATTTGAAGTTGATGGCGGTTGGGAGAAGGTAACTAGACTTAATTGAACCAGTGGGAGCCAGTACCCCAAACAGAAAAGGAGTTATTTTAATGTCCGGACCAGGTGGTTATTCCCAATGTTGTGGCAGTGATTTTCGAGGCCTCAACAAGACCATGGTGCATGTGCTGACAAGAAAAATCATATCATAAGACAAAATATAAAACAAAGTCTGGGTTGTGAGTGCTTTCATGTTTTGGGATGTATGTTTGATCCAACGACTAGGGATCAACACTAATGTCTGATGTTGGTGGTTCAATACCAGTGACATGCTTCGACAATAGATTGATTTTTCCATTCACAATGTCCATTTTGTGCATGAGTTTAGCCATACACATAATAAGTTCATGCTGAGTGTCTTCTCTATCTGTTAGAACCCTTCGCATAAGATTTTTGACATGCCAATAAAGATTAATTATCTCCATGTATGCCGATTCCCTAGCCCTAGTTGAATTTCCAACCTCATGGATCCAATATCTAGTCTCCCAATCAATATGAGTGTCAAGGACAATTCTACGAGCTTTCCTAGCCTAGTCTTTAATATCTGCAATATCTCTCTGGACTAATTTGGGGATAATGCATTTGTACCGGTCCATCGTGGCCCTGACAGAGGTTTGGTCATAGGTGTTATGCAGGGAGGGAGAGGTGAAGGAAGATGAAGGAGGTGGTCCATCTTTACCATGGCGACCACATCCTAAGGGACTAGTAAGATGACAACACACCATGATTGAAGCAGGAGATAGAACCTAGAAAGTAGAGTAGCATAGAACAGGTTGTTTGGTGGGTGGCACCCAAGAGAAGAAAGTAAATAATAAGGGGGAAGCTACAAAGTAACATGAAATTATGCAAGATCGGGAAGAATACAAGGCCAATTCACTAAGATACTCAGAAGTAAAATCCCCTAGAAAAATAAACCAAAAAGGGGGGTTGAAACCTATAATCCAAAATATTAAGACGGAGTAAACAATGATATTAGCATAAAATGATGCAAGTCTTGAAAGGAGTTTCCAAGAAAAAGAAATAAAAGACCAAACTTGAGCAATGAGGATTTGTGCCAAGAAGAATCCTGGGTGACCACCTCAAACCTCAAACCACTAAGGTTTACAATGAGAATTAATATTGAACCTTACATTCCTTTTGATATCCTCGTTTATTAGCCTGAAATTGTTCTGCTAGGGAGTGGTTGCCATGGTTTAAGAGTGGTTGTGTCTATCAATTTCCTGTTGTCATCAACATTGTTAGATTCCTCCCACTTCATAGAATTGTAAATCCATCATTTCCCTTGAAGAGCCATAATTGTCTCCTTGATCTTGCAAATGAGTTTCTCTATGTGTTGATGTACCATCCTAAGCATTTGCACACTCACATGTAGTACTTTGAAACAATTGTCTTAGTTTAGATGAGTTTCTTGGTGACAAGGTAGCCATGAAGGCTGCTAGGTGAGTGAAGCTTGTTTCCCCTCTTTAAATCTTATCTCCATCATGCCTATCATATCGGTGTATGTCTTGGCACCCTTCATTGGGGCGGGGACAAAGTTTTATTTGTTAATAATATCTTAGTTAAAATATTTATTAATGAAAGACAATGCAACGAAGTAAAAAAATAATATTAAATTTGTAATATATGGGGATGATAGAATTGAGGGGCTTATTTCTTGATAGAAGGAATTCTATAACATAGTTTTACATAGAGCATCGATCATACGAAAAACAACGAGGTATAGGCATATGCCCTACTCCAAGGCCCGTCATTGGTACAGCAATGGGTTATACACAAGTTATTGGTATTTTTTAATTCCATAGTTATTATTAAGCATATGATTCAGGGTTCAACTCCAAAAGACAATAATTTGGATCAATTTCTCTTTTGAATTAGAATCCTCAAAATAATGTTTGAATTGGTAGAATGGTTTGATGTCCTATGTGCCAACAATGAACATATAGACACATAACACTGTCTTGGCACATATAAAAAATGTAGGCAATTAATTATTGATAACATCAGTATTTTCAAGGCATTCTACCACTATTAGCTTTGTGTTTTGAGCAAAATGGGAACTTTGTTAATCAAGAAAGAAGAAGATTTTTTTGTTTATTCTCCTCTTAGGGGAAAGCAATTGGCTATTTCTTTCACTATACTTGTCCTTCTTGAATACAATCACAAAATTTATATTAAAAAAAAAAACAATTTTTGTCTGTCTTGGCACATATAAAAAATGTAGGCAATTAATTATTGATAACATCAGTATTTTCAAGGCATTCTACCACTATTAGCTTTGTGTTTTGAGAAAAATGGGAATTTTGTTAATCAAGAAAGAAGAATATTTTTTTGTTTATTCTCCTCTTAGGGGAAAGAAATTGGCTATTTCTCTCACTATACTTGTCCTTCTTGAATACAATCACAAAATTTATATTAAAAAAAACAATTTTGTGAAACAAATAAATAAAAAAAAATAAAATATATATATATATATATATATATATATATATAATATATAATATATATATATATTATATATATATATATATATTATATATATATATATATATATATGCAACGTGATATAATATCAAAATAAATCTTTTAAGTCATAATGTAACATGATATTAAGTTTATTAGTCCCTACCCTTTGGGCTATGCAAGTACTATTGTAATAGATTTTCGATTATGGATTGGCTATGCACAAAAACTGAAACCAATTTAACTTATTTAACCAAAGTTTCATGGATTTAATAATTTTTTTGCAAGATTTTTGTGCTTTTAACCAAAATTTAAGGTTTGAGGTATTATTTGGCCTCTTCTGGAGGCACAAACCCCTTTAAACCTAAGATATATAAATTACATTGGATGAATGAATTTTCTCACTAGATTATGCCTAAACTAATGCTAGCTTTAGTTTCCTAACAATAAATGCTTGTTAACTGCCATGGTTTCCAACATTTGAGACATATGGACTTATATCAGTATTCCTTGTGACATCTTGTCAGTAATCCTTGTAGCATCTGGTCCTTTGCCAAACATGGATATAGGGACCCTAATGTGCTTTCACTTTTTGTTACTATCGACTCTTACATGTGTTCCTTTGCGACTGCAACATTAATTTAAATTACTCAATATGTGACTACGACATCAAGATAAGCCACTGCAATGAGATCAATTTGCAATGGATCAGTTGTTCGTGCATGGATTTGATGAAGACACTGGAGAATAACATAAGTCTCCTCTATAGGAAAAATAGTTTCTATACAAATTGCACATTTGATGCCTAGGCTCATCCAGTTATGCTCCCCCAGAATCTTCTATAGGATATGCACTTAGATACACAACTGTTTGTACTCACACTGCTAGGCATTAACTAGGTAGTTGGCAAGAATAGGGTGCATGTGACATGCAACAAGTGGCATTCAATGATGTGTCGGAGCCATACCGCGAAGCCTAAGGCGAGCCCATTTCCAATTATATTTATTTATTGGAAGGAAGGATTTATCGATATTTATCATAGTAAATACTTATAGCCATAAGAAAGGAAACTGCATGCTTCTGCACTTCCTTATCTTCAAGGAAAATACATTCCACAAGGGGGAATAACGAACACTTTGTTCGGTTAAGGAGGCTAGATAAATAATATTTATCAAAGGATAAGCATTTAAAAATAAACTTGGATTCCTTGAGAAATAGAATGGAGGTGATTCTAGAATGCACTCTGTATATAATATAATATATATATATATATAAATATTTCTTCTTACTTGAGCATAAGATAAGTGATATCCTTCCCAAGGCCCTTTGCTCTGTTTGCTTATTTTGTTGTCTTTCCTCTTTCTTCCATATTTGTTGCTTGCTCTTGTGCCTTTCATCCTATGTGTAAGTAAACATATGCTTAACACGAATATTGGATATTATGCTAAAAACCAACTCATTGTTTCTCAGTCCTTAACATAGCGGGTCTAGCTAGAACTAACTAAGTTGACAAAATATGTTTCTTGTTGGTGCATCCGATTGAGTTGTTGTGTGCCCTCCTGGATGCGTGCTTGGTGCTCTTTTTCCTCTGGATTGGTTTTAGGTGTCAGCTTCCACTGAAACTTTGTGAATTATGCCTATAATTTTCAATCACAGCTCCAACTAGGGAGACTTGTAGGAGTGTGTCATTGACCATCTATTGTTCAGGTTGTTGAGGGATTCACTTATACACTTCTTCCACCACATTTTCCAATGGAATATGCATCTTCGAAATTTAATTTGATGTTTCTTGACACATTCCTACAACATGTCCAACTCATGGGAGGATAATTCCAGTGAAGCATAGCTGTCAGTGGGAGTCTTGTGGCACTGGTGGATTTTTTGCATGATAACCTCCTGAAAAGTATGGAGGCCTTGGATGGGGACCTAAGATAGTACCAGTTCAACATGAGGCAAACAATGAAGCTAGGAACATATTGTTGGGTCTGGAATTGTTATCGCCACTAGATAAGAGGTTATAACTTTGGTTTGGACAGGTTGATTTACGAAAAATCAAGGGTCATGTCAATGGAGTAAATTCAGGGGCTCAAGGTATCGGTGAGAGATATGGTTTTATCTAGTTGGGAAGAATGCATGATATATCGATGACACCACCCCTAAGGAAGAAAGGACAAGATTTGTTTGTAAAGTATCCTCCTGAAACAACATATTCTAGGCAATGGGGGCATATTCCAGGCAATGGGGACACATGGCTTGCATCCAAGCCCACATATTCGGCAAATGTTTATTTATTTATTTTATTTAAATTATTTTTATTTTAACCATAGTTTTATTTTTTTATTCAAATAAATAAATAATACAAATATATAGATATAAATTTATATAATATAAAATTTAAGTAATTAGAAAAATTAAAAACATGAAACAAAAACTACAACTATTAGGCATTGGATGCATGGAGTGCATGTGTCTGCGCCATGAGGTAATGAAAAAACATTGAAATATGTATTTGTGTTAGAGATATCCCCTGAAGTCTGTATTTCCCTATGAGATACCCCCATCATCTTATTAAATTTTGAGCTTTCTTACACTACTCTGCAAGAGAATATGTAAACAATTGTTCTAGTTTCTCCTCAACACTAGAAGAATATTATTTTTCTTTGTTATTAGATTGTTGTTTTCCTTCTTTTTTTCCTTTTGTAGATGAGAGATATTATATGTCAATTGAATTCATATAGAAAAGCCCTTCCCTTTGTGCCAGACCCCTATTTAGTGGATGGATTCAAGGATCTTATTTACTATATTTCTTATTGGATCTTCCTTATCACGAAGCCAAACATGGAAATTTTTGTGATGTGCCCTACTACTCTAAGTCCTAAGAATTGTTAGTTGTGATTTCTTATTGTAGCTGCAAAGTGGTGGTAGCTTTGATTCCTCGCTAGTAGGAGATCCACTAGGTATTTTCTTGATGCACTCGATCTAGGTAGGTTTCAATCCCTTTCATGACTTTTCTCTAGGATTTCCAGGTGTATTTGATACCCAAGAGTTTATGTCAGTACTCATCTAGGTGTTGGCCAATAAATGTTGGTACTACATGAAACAACTTATGCTAGGCACTAAAGTAAAGAAAGTAGGGTAAATGTTCCTAACAAATGAGGGGATCTACCGTAATTGCAAGGCCCTTAGATTGTTAGGGGAGTAACTCAAGCTATGATAGATGGCATGATTTCATAGATTGAATCGTACCCATACCTAGTTTAAAGGAGAATATGGAAATCCAGACTTAGAAATATGAACCTGGAAATCCTAATTTCTTAGTAGTATTATATTTAGAAATATGGGTACAGACCTTAGGTGCTCCACAAGTTTACATTAGTCTACAGGTAAATTTTTTGACACTGTCTTCTTATACAATTCCATGAGGCACCTAGTGCGTCCACACTCCCATGTTTATGCTTCCCCTTTCCATCCTCTTCCATAATATTACATTATATTAGCAACAATCCTATGATAACAACCTAATACCACCTATCTCCTTATGGGTTCCTTGAAATAACCATGAAAATCCTATGTATCCTGGATGACTTCGATGAAAAAACCATGAAAAGATAATTGAGTCTCGAAAAATAATAGAAAACCTACTTCACATTCAAGGCATATGACATGGAAGCTAACTTCATTTCATGGCTATCAAATGCTCGAGTTAGATAGTCGGGTTCCTCTACCTTTCCTAAGAATAGCTTGGATTCTTCATTTCTATGTAAATTTAGACATCCACAATACACTGTAAGTAATTCTCATCTTGTAAATCCAACACTGATGTAGAGAAAATTCTACAACATGAAATACAATGGAGTCATACTTGCCTCCTCCATGGTTCAATGTTGGTCAGGAGATTGCAACTTTCCTTGCTTCATGCAAAATACTTTCCAAGGTTTGGCAAGAGTCACTACTCGCAAATCATGTAAACACATTTATTATGAATGAGTATGAAGTAATTGTATATGTTGTCTTCCCTTCCTTTTGATTAGAAAGAATGCTTCATTGTAAAAGAGAGAAAAAATGGAGAGGGATTTATACATACGGGAAACAAGGTCTTCTTTGGTAACCTCAAGGATAGTGATGATCAACCAACCCTTGTCAATCAAGGAGCTCTTAAGTTGTTCTTGCATATTATGGATGATACATATTTCCAAACACAGTTGCAGACTTATACGGGATCTGATAAAAGTAAAATCAAACCCATTATCTTTGTGGGTCATTCATTAGGAGGGCACTAAAAAAGGGGATCAGGAAAAACTCTTCTTTTTGTATAACATCTGGTTCTGTTTTAGTGGGAGATGTTAAATTTGTTGATACACTTGGCTATGAAAATTAGGAAAGAAACTTTTGTCCCATGGTTTCCATGTATAATATTGTTCCTCATATGCTCCTTGCACCATTTGAATCAATTATTGGGCCATTGATTTTTGTTTTTCCTTATTGGCAGGACATGATGGCTAATGGCAGTTAAAATGCACCTAGTTATTTTATTCAGAATGAAATCGGATAGATGGTTAATTTCTAGGTCAAGTATTTAAAGTGTTTGAAGGTAGCCAACCTGCATTGTATATCACCTCCTAAATTATTTTCTCTGCCATTTCTAATCATATGAGAGGCTTATTAAAGGACATTAAAATAGTTCTTTTACTTAGACATCCTAACATAAATGTCTGTTGCAGGTATGAAGTGAAAAATTCTTTGGAAAACTTTTCGTCTTTCAACTGTAGCAGATTCTAAAGGCTCCCTAAGTAAGAATCTAACTCTTAATGTATGTTAAATTCCTTCCTCTAATGAAAAATTCTTGATGTAGCAATAACATAAATAAATCTAAAAATATTTTCATGGTTAAAAATTTTACTATGGTGTTTTTTTGCGGGATGCATGGGCTATTTGCATAAATTTTTAAAAGAACTCAATTGCACAGAGAGCTCCATCTCATGCATGGGCATCTCCCTTGGCCGAGAGAAGAGTGGAATCTATCATCTGATACATGAATTTGGACATGGTCGACTACTTTGTTCATATCCTCAAGGATTTTGTACTCTTGTTCTTTGTTCCTTATAACATTCAAATTATGGTCAAGGAAATAGTGAGTATTATGACATTCAAATTAAAATCAAGGAAATAGTGAGCATTATAACATTCAAATTACAATTAGAACTATATCTCTGTTCTTTTTAATTCAAAATTATCGCAATCTAGCCAACAAGAATACTTTTCTACTAGCTAGCTAGAAAATCTATCTCGCTAGAAGCGTTGCTAAGCTCGTTAGAACCTCCTTACATAAATACTATATATTTGTACTATAAATTCCATTTGATCTCCTTTGCCCACATCTTTAGACAATACAACATGAGGATAGGTTCATGCTCCAAATCAAGGGTGTCATTGGAGGGAAAAATTATTAACATCTAGAAGGAGAAGAATGGAGTATATTCGATCACTCCTCCTTTCCCCTTTTTATAGGCTCATCTTTTTGTTTTCCTGTTGTGACTTTGTTGGCTACATTTTCATTTCTAGAGTAATAGTTTGTTCTATGGTTCATTATCTTTTTGGTCACGTAAAATTTCCCTAGAGTTAGGATTTGTAGTAACTCTTCTTTCTAATTATGTTTTGTACAACATCTTTTGATTACTCATTTGGGTAAATATATATTCACGCATATAAATGTAAATGTGAACAATTAAACACCAAAGATTCAAATTTGTTGATTTACATTGCAAGTAAGGGTAGGCTAAATCACATTGAGTTGCATAAGATATAACTCTCAAGGTACATAAAATAAAAGAATTCAGAAGCTATTGATTCACTAAGATATTGATTCATTAAGATATAATACATAAACTTTGAGGCTCTACATGCATTGGTAGATGGTCACCATAATTGGATTCTCGTCGAAATTTTTTCTAAGTGATTACCAAATCAGTGCCAACACCATGCTTCTGACTATTATAGCTATCCAGTCTCATACCCACTCAAAATTCAATGCATGGTCACTAGTAAATATAGTCTTGCTTGAATTTCATGGTTGGATGAAACTGCATAAAATAGTAGAAGAAAATATCAATTTATAAAACATTATGAGACACTACAAAATAAAAATAAAACTAGGAATCACCTCCATTGTAATTGGTATTGATTAATGGCTTTTAACAAGTTGCATTACAAAGGTTGTTGCATTATCACCATTTACTAAATTCCAAAAAAAATAGAGTTGTTTGAGTAGAACAAGTTTGTTAGATAAATAAGGGCATATTTATAAAAAAATAAACGTGCCCTTGAAGTAAATGCACTTCAGAGTGCCGTTGAAGCTAAGTGACTATTTTATTGAAATCATAGAACTATTAAAAACATAAGTCCAAAATCCAAAATCCATATATGACTACAGGTTATAAAGAACTGAGGCAATAATATTAAGGTTTATTTTTGGCTTTACTTTTGTAGATAATTCATAAATGACATTTTTTTTTTGTCATCATCTTCTTGCACCTTTTGATCTTACCCTACACTGATTACCTAGACTTTACTGACATTTGCTGGGACTTGTTGCTTTGCAGCTCCTTGTTTTTATTCAAAACCTTTTAAATTATTAGTTTTGGCATTGTCAAAAGTAATATTGTAATTAAATTCCAAGTTCCATTTGGAGTAAATATAGCTTTAAAATAAAACAAAATTACCATCTATACCAACCACTTAATGTCGCCATGTGGCACGATATTGAAGTTAACCTTTTAATGTTTCATTATGAGATAATATTGATGTTGATATCAAACATAGTCTCTTAAGTTCTCACTCTTCACAATGAAAAAAATTAAACCTGCAAGTCAATGCTAAGTCTTCTTTATGCCAAATAAATATATAATATGAATATACCAAATTGACATAAGACAACTAAGATGAACATCAAAATGTGACTTGACCATTGAGGAACATTTCAATCCAAAATCACCCATAATAAATGTCATTGCAACATAACTTCGATGAACATTACAATGCAACATAATCATTAAGGAACATAGCAATTGGAGATAATTCAATCAAGATGAATGTTGTAATGTGAAATAACCATATTATCAACCTTTTAATGTCATAATGTGGTATAATATTTATGTCAACCTCTTAATGCCATAATATGATATAATATTGTGGTTAGATATATTGTTGCAATGTAACATTTTATTGAAGTCCCCCTCTAAATGTTGTAATGCAACATAGTTTTCAAATCAACCCCTTTAAGTCAATTTGATATAAAAATCAAGTCAACCTTTAATTATAGTATTGTGAAATATGGTTTAAGTATAATGTCAGATGTGACATAAAATTGAGGTCAACCTCTTCATGCTACAAAGTGATATAATTTTAAAGCTAACCAAGTCTACACACTGCAAGTTATGTAATATTATAGTCAACCTCTACATATTTCAAAGTTACGTAATATTATAGTCAACCTCTTAATGTGATTTTGTGACATAACATTAAACTCCACCATATTGTCTCAAAGTGACAATACCGAAGTCAACATCTTACATTATTTCAATTGAAATGCCACACATTGATAGTACAATCGCTAATTAGAGGTTGTTGATAGATACTAATCAAACATGAATCCAACCAAAGGTAACCATAGTCAAATATTGTATATGGTAAAACGTTATCAAATATTATCAGCCATAGTTAAATATGCTCAAATATTATCATCTTTGTTCAACCAAATTGAATAAGTTTCAAGCATGATTAACCAAAACCAAGCATATTCAACCATGCTCAACCATAGTCAAACATGGTAAATAAAAGTCAACCATGACAAAATATGGTCAAACAAAGTCAACCATAGTCACACACAATTTAACCAAATATAGTCAATCATGGTCAACTATTATCGTCATTGGCCAAACATGGTTAACCATCATAAAATATGGTCAACCACAAATAAACATGATATAATATGATCCTGAAACTATGGTACATAGTCAAACATGCTCAATGATAGTCAAACGTTGTCAATTATAATAAAACATGGTCAAGCAAAGACCAACAATAATTGGCTATGGTCAAATCATAATCAACAATGGGTAAACATGGACAACCATAGTCCAACAAGGTCAACCATAGTCAAATATAGTCAAACCATAACCAACCATGATCAAATATGATTAACCATTTTTTTTTCCATAGATACAATGTTTTCTATTCCATACGAGGAATATACTTATATTGTCAATAGTGTCAACATTCAACATGTCACTAGTGAGAATTGAACTTGGGTGGGGAGGATTCCATTCCTTTCTCCCAACCACCTAGGATAACATCAATTGACAAAGATATGATTAACCATATTTAAGCATAGACTAATTATAGTCAAGCTTAGTTAACTATAATCAACCATGATCATGTCAAAAAGTCTTAGCTTTAATGGTTTGGTGAATAATTTGTTTCCTTGGCAGTGTGGATCCAAGTTTATAAAAACATATTATAACTAGCAACTTAGTGGAAACAACGTTTTCAGCGGAACTTTGCCAACACAACCATATTAGAAGTTGTTCAATACACGACTGTGTATTCTACTCTTCAAACCTTAAAAGTTTAATTAGGTTCTAAACCAATTTGATCCCACCATTAAAATATTAATTAAGTTCTAAACCAATTTGATCCAACCATGACAGTTTATTCCACTTTTAAAGTTCAATTAAATTTTAAACCAATTTAATACAGTCGTTTCAAGATAGCTCGGTTCTAATCATATTTCTGACACGTAGGGCAACCATGCACAGCTATAACAACGTGTCAATTGATTGTAGTCGTGAGTAATTCACGATTCTTGGAGGTCGGGGAGCAGTTTATACGGCATTCCACAGCAACGCAAAATCTCTGGTCAGCTACCATCACCATAGGAGGAGTATTTGGAGAGGATCGATCCTGTCACCTCTGGTCGAAGAAATGACCAAGTCTTGCTGCTATTGCATGGAAAGGTAAGGACTGTTCACATTTTCAGCCCCATATAATCATATCCACTGCCCACATTCTTCAGTGCCATATATTTCTATTTTTTTAAGTTTGCAGCATTTGGAATTCAATGCACTCTAAAATCAATTTTCATGTTCTACCCGTGATAGTAGATGTTTATAGGGTAATTTCTACGTATGCCTACTGATATCTAGCTGAATGAATTGTACACCTTGGATCCATAGATAACTATAAAGATACTTGCATATGTGCCACTAAATTAACGAGGGTCTTTAAAGGTACTTGAACATATCTCCCACTATATTAATCACGGTCTAGGCTGCTGCATATGAGCATGTTCCAATGTTTTACAAATATTACATCTGTCATAAATGCATCTTAACTGTTAACTCCAGACCTGTGATCTTTTGTTGAAGGATCAAATATATGTAGGATCCCTCTGTGATCACACTGTAATCTATATAAGTAGATGTGCCCCTTGCGTTCTTGCTTTTAAAATAGGGTATTTGGTGAAGTTGGATTTTTGGTTAATTTTTTTGCAAGGCAGGCTCACTGGCCTGGCGTTTCTACTTGCGACACATTTTGAAAATTTTCTTGTAACAATTTTGTTACAACCAAATATAGAGATGAATTGGTATAGACTGCTCATAATTGAAAGAAACTTAATGAGCCCCTACATTAGATCATTAAGACTGAGACCCTTCAGTAGATCATCATCGTGTGATGATGACGATGATGAGGAGGTGGGGAAGATCGACCATGTGTGAAACATGCTCCGCACATTACCCTAGAAATACTCTTTCATGGATGTGTTTCTGTCATTAAACATCAATACACCTGCATCACCAAGAATTGGATTCTTCACCATTTAACAACATTATCAAAAATCAATAATTGCATTACTTTTCCTCATGTAGCAACATATCAAGAATCCTAGATGCCAACACTCATTACTCTCTTTGTCTTCTATGTTGCTGACCATTTTTTCAAATTAATGCTGAATTTAACTCAATTGTAGATGCTAGGGATATTCTGGAATTTAAGGAACAAGATCAATGTCAATTGTTTGACCTCGCTCATATCTAGCAGATTTTGGAATATTCTAGGAATCTACAATTGAGATAAAGGTGGTAGCTACCCTTATCTTAATTGTAGATTATTGGAATATTCCAAAACTAGACATTATATAGGAGCAAAGTCAAAGAATCGAGTTTGCTCCATCCCCAAATTCTAGAATATTCCTAAAATCTACAATCAAACTAACTTTAGCATCTATGACCATCCTTATCTTGATTGTGCTACAATATTCCAAAATTTAACACATAGAAGCAAGGTCAAAAATTGACTTTGTTCATGTTCATCGATTTCAAAATATTCTAGGAATGTGCAATTGAGTTAAGTTCAACACCTTCCTCCATTCTTATCTCAATTGCATATTCTTGGAATATTCCAAATCCTAACATGTAGGAGCAAGGTCAAATAATTAACTTTCTTCTTGTCCATCAGATTCCAAAATATTCTAGAAATTTACAATAGAGTTAAGTTCATCACTGGGTGATGATTTAACTCGACTGGCTTCCAAGAATATTTTTTAATATGACGAACAAAAGCAAAGGTGATGAACTTAACTCAATTGCATATTGCAAGAATATTTTGGAATCTGATGAACAAGAGCAAAGTCAATTGTTTGATCTCGCTCCTATTCTAGGAATATTCGAGGAATATATAATCAAGATAAGGATGGAGGAAGAGAAGTTGAACAACATACAATGTCATGCCTCCTACTTAATATTATAATTATTGTTATGCAATGTGCGATGTGGTCATATAATGATAACAAAATATTGTTGTAGAAATCCTACCCCTTGGAGAATGTTCCTTTACTATGCCAACAATCATGGGAGTGAGCAAATAATTGGCTCACATCCTAGTGCTTATTATTTTCCTAATTGTCAAGTAGGTCACCTCACAAATAACTCATCTTTACTTTCTCTAGTCTTGTCCATTAAATACCATATTATTCCCATCCAATGGATAACATGGAATGATAATGAGTTTGTTTATCCATTGAATATCACTTTATTCCCATCTAATAAACAATATGGAGAAGTAATGAGCCTATCATAAGCTCAATGAACGATGCTTATTGTTTACCCTTTGAGTGACTAGTTGCATAGATTGTTGGCATAATACGATAGAAATGAACAAACAAGATGGGCAGCCATCCTTATCTCCATTGTGGATTCTTGAAATATTCCAAAATCTGACAAATAGGATTCCAAAATCTGACAAATAGGAGCGAGGTCAAACAATTGATTTTTCCTTTGTTCGTTGGATTTTAGAATATTCCCAAAATCCGCAATTGAGTTAACTTTGGCACCTACGTCCATCCTTATCTTGATTATAGATTATTGGAATATCCCATAATTTGATAGATAGGAGCAACGTCTAACAATTTCCTTTGCTCATGTCCATAAGATTCTAAAATATTCTTGGAATCTACAATTGAGTTAAGTTTAGCACCTTCCTCCATCCTTATCTCAATTACATATTCTTGGAATATTCCATAGTTTGACAGATAGGAGTGAGGTCAAACAATTGACTTTGCTTGTGTCCATGAGGTTACAAAATATTCTCAAAATCTACAATCTAGTTAAGTTCCTCATCAGCTAATGAACTTAATTTGATTACGGATTCTGAAAATATTTTGCAATCTGACGAACATAAGCAAAGGTGATGAAATTAACTCGATTGCAAATTTTGAGAATACTTTAGAATTTGATGAGTACCAGTAAAGTCAATTATTTGACCTTGCTCATATCCATCATATTTTGAAATATTCCAAGAATATGCAATTGAGATAAGAATGGAGGATGAGATGTGCAACAACATACATTCTCATACCTCCCACTTGACCAACATGATCACACTCAATCTTATAATTATTGTTACTAATTGTGTAATGCCATTGTATAAGGACAATGGAAGATTTTTGCTGAAAGCTTGTCATCCTAAAACGGAGGAGCTCAAATGCTAGGCTAACCATCAAAATTGAGGCATGCTTTATAACAGAGGAGCTCAAATCCTAGGCTAGTCATCGAAATTGAGGCATGCTTTGTAAGTGGGATAATGATACCAGTGCTTGGGAATCACACTACTCACAGAAAACGTTTGTTTTCTTGTCAGTGTTGCAACTCGCACAAAGAATGATGCCTTCATTGGATTACCTTCCAATAGACAACAATTAGCTCCCCAAACATGACTCATTTCCATCCATGCATTTGAATCTGCCTATGTTTTTAATTCATATTCAAGTTGGGAATTTAGCAATAGAATTATTAATGTTTGAAGTTCAAACCCCCTACACGCACCTATTTTAGATGCGCGACTCTCACATGGTGATCTCCACCTTCATGTTTGATGAGAATGAAGAACCAATAGACTGTGGAACCTTCGATCACATGGAAAGTTATGTTCTTCCCCAGATATTCCCACAATTTCCTGCAATAAGTAGCATCACAACAAACATTGAAATTTAGGAATATCAGAACTAGATGTGATTGTCACATGTTATGTGTATGTGTGTTATACCATCTGTAAAGAGTTGGAAGCTCTCGAGAGTTGAGAAGTGCTAGGGTTTTTCTATGAGTGGCCATACGAACAAATGCAACTCCAATCAGATCAAAATGCGTTCTACTAAACACATAGTATCCTCCTGGGCATTCATCAGTAACCTCAACAATTACAGGTTTCTCAGAGCATAAGCCTTTCTCCATGCACTTAACTTGCAGTTCCCATGAATGAACAATAATTTGGTAAAGAATAACAAAAAAACATACGAGTGTTGTTGGTTTTAGTCTTTGTAGTCATTAGTTACCTTGTAGCATGCTCCACTACCCTCTCTTCCTTTGAATAAAACAGGGCTTACAACTCATACTCTTGCTCTCGAGGGCTTCTGATCTACAAGGTTGCCATACCCGCAAGCCCCACTTGCATTTAAACAAAATTAATGGATAGAATTAAAAATGTGGAGTGGGATAAGTAAAATTATACAATATACCATCACTTCCATCACCATCTGCACTGACATACTAGGTGGCTCTAGTAGGGCACCATTCCAAGTCATCCCTATTAAGCTTAGTGTGTTCCAAACCCAATGTTGCTTCCTTGTACGAAAGCTATGACAATAACACAAAGCAAAATGCAGTTATTTCCACACAAGCGTTGGGCACCAACGACCATTGAAGCCTAACTATCTTCCTCATGCTGACAAAAATAAACTAACCAAGAAATAAATGAAGAGAAAAGGAAATACAAACCCAAATTTATTATTGCAAAGACGAGAGCTTTAGGAGGGAATTTATAGTGCCATATCCCATCCCTCCAGAATAACTATCAACTATCAACTGCTTTTCACTTTGCTTGAAATTTGGGGCGCAGAAGACAAAAACTCATTGGCTAATTTTAACTCATAAGAGTGCCAATGTATAGAAAAACAAGCCATCCATAATACCTGATACACTTAACTGTTGTGACTATACAGTATCAGTGTTACTGTAAATTTTATTTATGTATATGGGATATTAATATAGCAACTTCATCTTTGTATAATATCATTTCTCACAGGCACTGCATGCAAACCTTCTTCGACGGTCTGATGAGGGATGATGACTATATATTGGTGCGCTACTAGAAGCTGGCGTTGTCCATGGAGAGGGTCTTCTCACAGACGGTGCTGTTGCTGGCGGTTTGAATTTCCTGATTTGACGACGTGGCGTTTCCGGCCGTTGAACTGGTTGGCTACTAGATTTTGCAGTCTCTTCCATCTTGGGAAACACAGGAGTTGCTCCAGAATTGAGATCAGCAGCAGCTGGTTCAATGGGGGGCAAAGGAGTTGTTCCAGAATTGATATCAGCAGCAGCTGGTTCAATGGTTGGAGAAGGTTTCGGAGATGTTTCAGCCCCAGGGGTTGGAGTATCTGGAGCCATTTTTGCTCAAAAACAGAAAGATGGTCACTGTATTTTCTGAAAAAGAAAAGGAGAGGGAGGAGTAAATGAAGAGTTAATGTGATCAATTGATAGCTCAACTCCTTTAGAAAAGCAGGAGGTTTTATTTATATTTATAGATTGAGCAGTTACAGCTTACAAAAGCGTTTGGTTTCCTTTTTCTTTGTTTTGTTGTGCCCTTTTGGAAATGAACAGACCTGCTATAGTTTTAAAATTAAAAATATAAATGTCACTATAAAGAAATTAAATTTCAAACTATGGAGAAATTAAATTTCAAACTATGGAGAAATTTAATTTCTTTATAGTGACATTTATATTTTTAATTTTAAAACTATAGCAGGTCGGTTCATTTCCAAAGGGGCACAACAAAACAAAGAAAAAGGAAACCAAACTCTTTTGTAAGCTGTAACTGCTCAATCTATAAATATAAATAAAACCTCCTGCTTTTCTAAAGGAGTTGAGCTATCAATTGATCACATTAACTCTTCATTTACTCCTCCCTTTCCTTTTCTTTTTCAGAAAATACAGTGACCATCTTTCTGTTTTTGAGCAAAAATGGCTCCAGATACTCCAACCCCTGGGGCTGAAACATCTCCGAAATCTTCTCCAACCATTGAACCAGCTGCTGCTGATATCAATTCTGGAACAACTCCTTTGCCCCCCATTGAACCAGCTGCTGCTGATCTCAATTCTGGAGCAACTCCTGTGTTTCCCAAGATGGAAGAGACTGCAAAATCTAGTAGCCAACCAGTTCAACGGCCGGAAACGCCACGCCGTCAAATCAGGAAATTCAAACCGCCAGCAACAGCACCGTCTGTGAGAAGACCCTCTCCATGGACAACGCCAGCTTCTAGTAGCGCACCAATATATAGTCATCATCCCTCATCAGACCGTCGAAGAAGGTTTGCATGCAGTGCCTGTGAGAAATGATATTATACAAAGATGAAGTTGCTATATTAATATCCCATATACATAAATAAAATTTACAGTAACACTGATACTGTATAGTCACAACAGTTAAGTGTATCAGGTATTATGGATGGCCTGTTTTTCTATACATTGGCACTCTTATGAGTTAAAATTAGCCAATGAGTTTTTGTCTTCAAATCATCCACAACCACAAAATTTGATGGATGAACGATACTCAACCTATAGTGAGCCTCTTTCTTTTTACATATAAAATCAAGCAAAAACACATGTTATTAATGTTGTAGTGTTAAAACAAGAATTTGCAGGAGCTCATGATCTCCGACTGGATAGCTATGGAGCACGGAATCCTTTAACAATAATTTAACAATAATAACGCGCATCTTTAGCTACCTACTGTGCTGTGCAAACGAGAAATGAAGTATAAAGCCATTAAAAGGTGGAGAAGATGATGTGGAGGAGGAGGAGAGTGGATACCTGAGGGGCACAGTGTTAAAAATACGATACGCTAATGTTTGTTTGTCATGTAAATTCATTTAGTTCCTTCACTTAGTTTGCAGTGATCTATTCCTCACCCAACGGTTAAGTGTGTGGGAAATTCTTTTTGATTTCACGAAAATACAAATCATTGATGGTGCGCCCCAGTTGGCCCTATTCCATGTGACTCACCAAAGCATGGTTACAGTGGACGTGTTATAATCAAGCGTGGAATATGACGTTTTGCACAAAGCTTTTTTCACATTTTAAATGTATGACGGTAAGGAAAAAAATCGAAACATCAAATGTGATGGGTAAAAAGATTTGAAATCGTAAATTTTGCATGTAAGTATTTAAGTTTACCGTCGTAAATTCTAATAAGTAATTTACACAAATACTAATCTAGACAATTTGTATAGTTGCAACACTTTTTTTTGTCACCATTTGTGGTTTAGATGGAAATGAGATTTCTATGAATACAAAGATTGTGATAGTGGAATTTTCTAGTAAAACACCATTGACATATATTTCTTAAAAAAAATTGTGTTATAAAACTAAACTAGTAAGCCATTGTAACTTGAAAATTTTTATTCTAAGTATAACTACTTGAAGCCCACTTCACACTCACAGAGGCACCTCATACTCACAGAGGTACCATCATCAAATTTCAACTTGTTTGAAATTCCTATCATTCTGAAATATATTGGAATTTCAATTTTGGAATATTCCGAGAACCCACAATAGAGTTAATTTTAACGTTTTAATTTCATGAGCAGAATTAAGTATGTTGACATTGCCTTTTCCTTGATTGGTCTTGACTTTAATTCCACCTGGCAGAGTTGTGTATGTTGATTTTTTTCCCAGAATAATGTCTAATATCCCATTGTAATTTTTGTTCTTGATGATAATCTTGGACAACCTAAGTTTTGTAGGTTACTTATAACTTTGGAAACATTAGCCTATTCCACCATTAGGTATATGTTAGACGTGTTTTTTCACAGTACAGAATGGAAGAGATGGTAACCTAGCAACAATAAAAATATACTAATTACATCTGTCATATATCCATCTTAACTCCTAATTCCAAATATGTGGTCTTTCATTAAAGGATCAAATCCTTCACATTGCAAAATTTCCCCTTTTCCATAAAGATAAGAAGGTCTAAAAAAAATTCAACATGTGTAGAATCCCTCTATGACCTCGTTGTAATCTATACCATTAGATATGCCACTTGCATTCATGCTTTTAAAATAGGGTATTTGGTGAAGAAGTTGGATTTTTCGTTGATTTTGTGCATGGTGTTAAACCTCTTGGGTGGGCAGGTTCACTGGCCTGGTGTTTTTACTCGCAATTTTTTTTGAAAATTTTCTTGTGTTGGAGATTCCCTTAAATTTGTAGCAATTTTCTTACAACCAAATAGACATTTGAATTTTTATATATGGATCATCATTGAAATAAATTTAACGAGTTCCTACATTAGACCATAAATACTGAGACCCTTCAGTAGATCGTCAACGTGAGATGATCATGATGATGAGCCTACCTGCTTGTGCTTGCAATCAAAATTTCACTCTAGCAAGCTTAATATGGCTAAGGCTCAAAAACCCTAAAAATAGAAATGCGAACTTCATAACCTGCAATTTCAACTTCGTGTAAACCAATTCTCAGTGGATCTACCTCATACCTATGCAAGTCAAAACCAAAGAAGAGAATAGAATAATGTTTCATGATAGGTGTCTAAATGAGGGTCAATTCATTTGTATTTATAGCCATCCACGGGTGTCAAATTTCTCTTTTGGGTTGGCCTATCTGTTATGGAACCAGCTCAAGAAAAGATAGAAAAATATATCAATGCCTTAGAATTCAGCCTCTTTGAGGGGGAAACCTCCTTTACATTACATAAATGAACAATTATTGGATGATTCAAATGATAAACCTCCTTTCTATATATAGGAGTCTAAGGAGTCACAATATAACCCAACCGACCTAACAATAATAATATAAAGCCACAAAAATAACAATAGAGGGATTCTATGGGGCACATTTAATAACAATATGGGGACAATAGGGGCACAAAATATTAATAAGGGATACAACTACAATAGTAATGGGGTAATCACTAGTATTATAGGGACCTAACATGCCCCTCTCCTTCAAAACAGTGTTGTCCTCAA
>APFE031556728.1:82116-172657 GCA_000404065.3 Pinus taeda
GATTTGTCCTTCTATCTTGATGGTTTGAGGAGTGGTAATTCCCACCAATGCATTACAACATATGGTCGGATTCATTTTTCTTCATCTAGGCTTTGTTCCTGGAGTATATCCTCTTCTTTTGACCTTTCTTGCTCCTTTTCTTCTTCCTCTTCACAATCTATGTAGAATAATTTCTTCTCAGCACACTTATGACCTTTAGTGTATTGGCTATCACAACTGTAACAAAGCCCTTTTGCTCTTTCTTCTTCCAATTTTTGTGGTGTCAACCTTATAGGTTGTGGAAGACTAGGGGCGACAACACTTCCATCTTTATAGTTGTGGGTGGTATGCTTCCTGGTTGCCATAATTTTGCTTTCCATTTTTCTTGCTAACCTGAATGCCTTCTCTAATGAATCAAGTTCCCAAAGGAAAACATCATATTGGATATTATCCTTTAAAGTCCCTATGAACACATCAATCCTATGCTCCTCTGGAATATTTTTTACCCTTATGTTCAATTTTTGGAACTCCTCAATGTGCTCCATTATTGAACCCTTTTGTTTGAGACTTATCAATTGGCTAAAAAAAGTGTTGCTTTTTGTATCCTCATAATGTGCTACCAATTCTTCCGTAAAAATTGCCCAAGTGATAAAATGTTTACGAGAACAAAGCCATTGATACCATACAAACTGATTTGGTTCCAAATATAAAGTTGCCATACGTACCTTTTGTGTGTTTTGCACATTATTGAGATCAAAAAATTGCTCCACCAACTGTAATATCCATGTTGCGGGATCCTTGCCATCAAACTTCCTCATATCGATTTTTGGAATATGGTGGGTCTTCGATCCAACATTAGAGTCTATGGAATCATGATTAACATTTCTTTTTTTCTCATCATGAGTTTCCTTTACTACCCTTTCACCCTTAGTGACCCTTTCTTGTAGCAACTTATTCATATTTATCTTCAATTCTTCCATGTCTGTCTTCAAATCTATCTTCAAATCATCCATCTTAGCTTCCACGTCATTCATCTTAGCTTCTACACCTTTCTTTAAACAATCCATCTTAGATTTTGTTCCTGTTTGTGCAAGTGATAGTTGTTGCACTTGGTCTCGTAATTTTGATATAGCATGCTGCATTTATTCCTTTTCTTCATGAGTCATGCTAGAGCTTTCAGGTTGTCTACTATGTGTTTCCATTTTCTTTCTTCAGGGCATCAATTACTGATAATAATGCTTCACTATGCCCTTTGAATTACTTCAAAATAAGTTTTCAAACCAAGCTTAAGCAAACATTTAAAAAAATATACGCACCTTTTTCACTTTGTAGGAGCTCGGTATTGCCTCTGATGTATCTCTGTAATTTCGGATCATCCAGTTCTGAAATTGCGACCAGTTCTGAAGAGTTATAACAAATCTCCCACAGTGACCTGATTATAGACTAATTCAGTAGAGCGAACTTGTACGATGTTCCACGAGTCACTGTTTCGACCTATGGCTCTGAAAAATACATAGAAGAAACTATAGTCCATCCTCTTTCTGCACCTTTTTACGAAATTTCAATCCAATGCTCAGAGAAAAAGTTATGATGATTTTCCCCAAGTCACCTGTTTGGAATGTAATTCAGGAGTCTGCAAAAAGACCAAATTCCTCACATCATATCTCCGTAATTATACTGCAAAATGCTCTGAAATTCGGAATCGAGATTTAGTGCGATGTCTTCTCAAATGGGTTTTTTTTCAACTTCTGAAATGTCACCAAAAAAAGTTATAGCGAAAATGCCACTATGACCTGTTTGGAGCAGCGAAACCCTAGAATCCAAAGCTCTGATACCAAATGTTATGGAACCAGCTCAAGAAAAGATAGAAAAATAGATCAACGCCTTAGAATTCAACCTCTTCGAGGGGGAAACCTCCTTTACATTACATAAATGAACAATTCTTGGATGATTCAAATGATAAATCCTCCTTTCTATATAGGAGTCTAAGGAGTCACAATATAACCCACCCGACCTAACAATAATAATATAAAGCCACAAAACTAGCAATAGAGGGATTCTATGGGGCACAGTAATAACAATATGGGGACAATAGGGGCACAACGATATTAATAAGGGGTACAACTACAATAGTAATGGGGTAATCACTAGTATTATAGGGACCCAACACTATCTTTTTGTGCTTCAATTCAAAAACACACTTTCCCTTATCTAGATTAAGCTCTTCAATAGTCAAAATTGGTGATCTCGAAAAGAGGAATCTAGTACCATGTTTGGAATTTATCATTAAGCTGTCAAATTAACACTCCTATCCATAAGATTTTGGAATATTCTAGGAATCTACTATTGAGGGAAGGATGACCTCTATAGTTGGCCATCCTTATCTCAATTGTAGATTCTTGGAATATTCCAAAATCTTATGGATAGGAGTGAGGTCAAAGAATTGACTTTCATCATGTCCTCAGATTCTAGAATATTCCCATAATATACAATCAAGTTAACTTCAACAACTATGACCATCCATATCATGATTGTAGATTCTTGGAATATCCTACAATCTAGCGGATAGGAGTAAGGTTAAACAATTGACTTTTCTCTTGTTCATTAGATTCTAGAATATTCTTGGAATTTGTAATTTAGTTAAGTTCAACACCATCCTCCATTCTTATCTTAACTGCATATCCCTAGAGTATTCCAGAACCTAATAGATAGGAGCAAAGTCAAATAATTGACTTTGGTCCTATCCATTAGATTCTATAATAGTCTCAAAATTTGAAATCGATTTAATTTCATAACCAAGTGATGAACTTAACTCGATTACAGATTCCAAGAAAATTTTGGAATATGATGAACTGAAGGAAAGGTGGTGAACTTAACTCGGTTGCAGATTTCAAGAATATTCTGGAAGCTGATGGACAAGAGTAAAGTCAATTGTTTAACCTCACTCCTATCTGTCCTATTTTGGAATGTACTAGGAATATCTAATCAAGATAAGGATGGTGAAAGAGAAGTGGAACAACATATAGTCTCATACCTCCTATTTGACTGGCATGGTCACACTCAAGCTTATAATTATTGTTATGCATCATACAATGCAATTGTATAAGGACAATGGAAGATTGCTACTGAAAGCTTGTCCTTTGGGGAATGCTCCATTATTACATTAATATTCTATGGAAGTGAACAAATAATTGGTTCACTACATATTGCGTACTGCTTATTGTTTTCCTACTTTCAAGTAGGTCATTCACAATGCAACTCGTCTTTACTTTCTTTGTCCTTCTCCATTAAATACCATATTATTCCCATCCAATGGATAACATGGAATGATAATGAGTCGATCTATCCATTAAAACTGCTTTATTCTCATCCAATAGATAAGATGGAAAGGCAATGAGCCAATCAAACACTCATTGAATGGTGTTTATTGTTTACCCTTGAGGGTATCGTTGCATAGAATGTTGGCACTCTAAGATGGAAGTGAAAAAATAAGATGGATTTGATGATCAACCATCCTTATCTCAATTGTAGATTCTTAGAATATTCCAAAATCTAATGGATAGAAGTAAGATCAAACAATTGACTTTCCTCTTGTTCATTAGTTACCAAAATATTCCCAAAATCTACAATTGAGATAACTTCAGTGCTTATGACCATCCTTATCTTGATTGTAGATTCTTAGAATATACTAGAATATAATGGATAAAAGCAAGGTGAAACAGTGGACTTTGCTCCTATCCATCAAATTCTAGAATATTCTTGGAATCTGGAATTGAGTTAAGTTCAACACCTTCCTCGATCCTTATCTCCATTTCATATTCTTTGAATATTCTAATCTTTGATGGAGAGGAGTGAGGTAAAACAGTTGACTTTGCTCCTATCCATCTGACGCCAAGTATTCTCGAAATCTACAATCAAGTTAAATTCATAACTAGGTGATGAAATTAACTCAATTGTAGATTTTGAAAATATTCTAGAATCTGAGGAACAAAAGAAAAGGTGATGAATGTAACTCGATTGCAAATTTTGGGAATATTCTAGAATCTAACACAGAAGAGCAAAGCCAATTGTTTGACCTTATTTGTATTCATCATATTTTGGAATATTCTAGGAATATGCAATCGAGATAAGGATGGAGGCAATGAATTGGAACAACATACAATCTCATACCTCCTACTTAATCTTATAATTATTGTCATGCGTCGTGTGATGTTTTCATACAAGAACGAGGGAAGATTGTTGTTGAAATCCTGTCCTTTGGAGAATGTTCCATTATTATGCCAACATTCTATGGAAGTGAACAGATAATTGGCTCACCACTTAGTTCTTATTATTTTCTATTGTCAAGTAGGTCACTTCACAATATAACACGTCTTTACTCTCTCTAGAATTTTCCATTAAATACCATAGTATTCCCATGAAATGTATAACATGGAATGATAAACCAGTTTGTCCATTGAACACCACTTTATTCCCACCCAACAAATAAGATGGAAAGGAAATGAGCCAATCATAATCTCACTTAATGGTGCTTATTGTTTACCTTTGATGGTATACCTACATCAAATGTTGACATAATATGATGGAAGTGAACAAATAACATGGATAAGGTGGTTGACCATCCTTATCTTCATTGTATATTTCTAGAATATTCCAAATGTGATAAATAGGAGTGAGATCAAACAATTGACTTTTCTATTATCTGTTGGATTCCCGAATATTCCCATACTCTACAATCAACTTTACTTCAACACCTACAACCATCCTTATCTGGATTGTAGATTCCTTGAATATCCCAGAATCTGAGGGACATGAGCAATGCCAAATAATTGACTTCGCTCATTTTTTTTCATATTCTACAATATTATTGTGATCTATAATTGAGTTAATATCAACACCTTCCTCCATCTTTATCTCGATTACATATTCCTAAAATATTCCATAGTTTGACGGATAGGAGTGGTAATGTTTTCTTTACTCGTGTCCATCAAATTACAAAATATTATCAAAATATACAAGTTAGTTAAATTCATCATCGGGTCATGAACTTAACTCAAATGCATATTCTAAGATAGTATAGAATTTGACGGAAAGAAGCAAAGGTGATGAACTTAACTTGATTGAGTATTTTTAGAATATTTTAGAATCTAACAAGTAGGAACAAATTCAATTGTTTGACCTCACTCCTATCTATCATATTTATAAATATTCCAAGAATACACAGTTGAGATAAGGATGGAGGAAGAGAAGTGGGACGACATAGAATCTCATACCTCCTACTTGGCCAACATTGTCACACTCAATCTTATAATTATTCTTATGTGTCGTGTGATGTGATCACATAAGGACAATGGAATATTGTTGTTGAAATCCTATCCTTTAGAGAATGTTCCATTATTATGCCAACATTCTATGCAACCATACCCTCAAGGGTAAATAATAAGAACCATTCAGTGAGCTTATGATTGGATCATCGTCTTTCCATCTTATTTATTGTATGAGAATAAAGTGGTATTCAATGGACATACCAACTTGTCATAATTCCATGTTATCTGTTGGATGGGAATAATTTGGTATTTAATGGACAAGGCTATAGAAATTAAAGACGAGTTGCATTGTGAGGAGACCTACTTGATAGTAGGAAAATAATAAGCACAAAGAAGTAAGCCAATTATTTGTTCACGTCCATCTTATCCATTGAATGGGAATAATATGATATTTAATGGACATGGTGGAAAGGAAGTGTGTGAGTGAGTGAATGATTGATTCATTTCCTAATGCTTATTGTTTTCCTACTATCACGATGCAACTTATATTTAATTTCTTCACCCAACTTATTAATCCTCTAGATACCATTATGACTACTTGTAGTGAGGTAGATGACTATATTTCTTCCCCCTAAATAAAGATGTTAAACAACAAAAATAAACATGAGGATTCTCTATGATTTGTTTCAAAGTAATTCAAATTTAGGTTTGAATAAAATATATTAAATAAGAAGCCATACATTGGTTACAATGATAGAAATTCTTACATATATTTGTTGCTCTACATGGGTTAGGTATATATACATGATATTAAGCAGTGAAAGTGTTGCGTCGAGTGGTCTCTTATGCTACAAATAAAGTTTATCTCTTATTTGTTTCAAGTAATTGTGAGTTAGGGCTGAATAAGATAGATTAAATAAGAAGTTATGCATGAGTTATAATGATAGAGGTTCTTACGTATACTTGTCACTCTATATGGGGGCAACTCCTATTTCAGACCCTATAGCATTATTAATGCTCCGTCCTTACACTCACCTGACAGGAGCTTGACGTCACCGCGACCATTGATCATGCATCCATGCATCCATCTCTTATCTTCTTGCGAATACCCCTCACCCAGCTCCGGCGATGCGTGTTCCTGCCTGCCTCCAATTCCAGTGTTCCTGCCCACCTCCGGTTTGATGTCTTAATGAGGTTTACCAACCCACGCCTCGAGGCTCATAAACTCTGCACCAACCATCCCTAATACACCAACCGGACTCAATACGTTATCGAATTCTGGACTATCCCGACAATTCAGACCCTGCAACCATCGAACAGGAGCACGGCAGAGCAACGGCAAACAGACGTTGGTGATCCCCTGCAGCACTTCGAAACTGGTAACGCTCTACCCTTGCGCAATGCAAAGCCCTCTCATGCTAGAGCGTTACCGTTTTCGAAGCGCTGCAGGGGATCACCAACGTCTGTTCGCCGCTGCTCTGTCGTGCTCCTGTTTGATGGTTGCAGGGTCTGAATTGTCGGGATTAGTCCAGAATCCGATAACGTATTGAGTACGGTTGGTGTATTGGGGATGGTTGGTGCAGAGTTTATGAGCCTCGAGGCGTGGGTTGGTAAACCTCATTAAGACATCAAATCAGAGGCGGGCAGGAACATCGGCACTGGAGGCGGGCAAGAACACACATCGCCGGAGCTGGGTGAGGGTTATTCGCAGGAAGATAAGATATGGATGCATGGATGCATGATCAATGGTCGCGGTGACGTTAAGATCTTGTTAGGTGAGTGTAAGGACGGAGCATTAATAATGCTATAGGGTCTGAAATAGGAGTTGCGGAGCCGATCTACCTTGATTTTTGTTTGGGTGTATTAAATTGGTTCAAAATATAATTAAACATTTAAGGTTTGAAAAGTGGAGTAAAGCGTCATGAATTGAAGGATCAAATTGGTTTAAAACCTAGTGAAACCTCTTACGTTTTGAAGAGTGGAGTACATAGTCTCTCCGAATAATTTTTCCTCGTTTTAGGTAAAGTTCTATTGAATGTCAAACAAATAGCAATTTAATGGCAAATGTAACAAATTGCAAGTCTGAAACCCTATATGAAGCTAACAAAATATATATTTGAATGTAAATGAATTTCGAGGCTATCAATGAATAGCTAGCTAACCAACTCTATGGGAATTGAAATCTAGTTACACTAAATAATTAGGGGGTAGGGAAACCCTAAATGATAGGGAAACTGTACATGATAGGGAAACATAGTAAAGGTTAAAGAAAAATAAATACATTATTTTTATTTACTTTTAAAAACTTTTATTAAAAAATTATTTGATTGTAATTTTAAAATTATAATAAAATAGATTAATATAATTCATAATAAATTTTAAATGTTTTATGAATTTAATTTTATTCTATATTTATTATAATTAATAGTATTTATTAATAATAATAATAATAATAATAATAAAATAAATTATAATAAAAATAAATTTAATATATATTTTTAAATCAGTAAAAATGGAGTCTTTCTCTTACAATTCCAAACCATATACTAAAAAGTAAATGTAAAGATAAGTAAAGTTACAATTTCAAATAGTATGCTAAAATATAAATGTACGAATTATCTTAAAAATTTATTTTTTTTTCTTAAAAGATACAGTAATTTCAATATATTATATATGATATAATATTAGAGATAGCATTTCTATTATCAATAATAATAAATTACATAAAGATAAAAATATATTTTTTTTGTTATCTACCCACATCTCAATAAGCTCAGAGGAAAATATATATAAAATATAAAATATAACCAAAAGGCTTTAAAAAAAACTCAAAGATCCAAAATTCATATAACCAATAATCTTACAACACCAAGGTTGAAGGATTAGTAGACATGAAAATTGTTGCCATACCACATGTCTACATTTTAAAAATCATTAGTAGCAAAAGCAAAAAGAAAAAGATGAGGCTCTTCATGAAAATCATGGTCATATTCTTCCATCACCTAATAATTTTTTTCTCGATTAAAACGATCTTTTGACAAGTTGTCTGAATCCGGATTCCTTTTCCTAAACCTCATTTAAAATATTAAATGAACTAAAAATATTTATATTTAGAATTACTTTGAAAAGTCAATGAACATATATAAGTTCCAATGAATCTATGTGAAGAAATTTAAATTAATGAAAATTTAATTATATATTATATTATATTTAGTTAAATATTTTATTTTTTAAATATATAATATAAAAAAGATTTATATTATAATTTGTTAATTTTTTATTTATTAATTTTATTATAATTTTAAAAGAATAAAAGTAATATTGAGTTAGTGAATTTTTATAGTTTTTAAGATATAATAATTTGTAGTCTTATAATTAAGTGGGTAAACTCTAACCACATCACTTGTTTTCATGAGTTTGGTAATAGTGTTATAGATTATCTCAATCGAATTTTAAATTTTGACTCTTAGATGACCATGAGTTTGACTTTAATAGTAAATCTTTAATTCTAGCCCTAAAATTTGTCATGCAAATAAAAGAATTGTGAGATTCAACGACACCTTATTTTTAACAAAAATAAAATGTACATCTCTTTAAAATAATTAAATAGAGATTTACACCTCTTAACTGAAAAGGTTGAACATGTCTAACATAATTTTAATGCAACCCTCTACTCTACCATTAGCAAGTTCTCTACCAAGGTGCCATATAAAAAGAATAATAGAACTACCCTTCTTTGTCATGATAATGATTATAAAATTTTTAGAAGAGTGATTAGGGATGCTCTTAAGAAAACCTAAGAAAAGTTGATGAGATAAAAAAGTACAAATCTCTTAGGAAAAGGAAGAAAATATACTAAATAAATAGAAAGCAAGAGAAGTTATTACACCTTTCTAAATATGATCTTAGAAAGTTTTGGAATAACATTCTAATTTGTAAAAATAAAGAAAATAATTTGACTCCCTTGAAGAACTAGAATGCCTATGTGCAAAACTTTTATGAATCCCCTATTTCCATGGTCACCATTTTGAATGTCCCTATATGAGATGATATCTTTTCTTTGGAAGAATTTGTGTTTGGGGTTAAGCAACTCATTGAAGGAAAACCTAAGGACATTGAAGGCTACGAAACTAAAACTTTTAAAAAGGGAGGGCCCATCCTTATTCCTCACATTCACAAGCTCTTCAATGAAACAAAGTTTCTATGAGGCTTGGACATAGAGCCTTATTGTTCCTATCTTTAAAAATGGGAATAAAAGAATTCCCTCTAATTACATGACCATAATGATTAGCCACATTTTGGCCAAGTTGTACAAACTTATTTTGGAAAGAATATTAGCCTTTGGCTTGAAAGCCATGGTGAAAGAACTAAAAGCCAAAGTTTGGTTTATGATATATCATTCAACTGAGGTGTTACACTTTCTTCCCACATTTACCCAAGCTAACTGATCCACTACAGTAAACATGTGACAAATAGTTAGTATGATATGATTCAACTCCCCAAGTATAGTTAAGGAACTGGAATCGACAAGCAAAATAAAAATGACGTTCCTGAGGAGCTAAAAAACCTTTAGGATCCAACCAACCCTTCGAGGTGCCCAACCCCTAAGGCAACTTGTTGTTTTGCTGAGCTAGCTAGACCCCTAGTCACTCCCATGACAATCCTTCCATGCGACTGAGACCCTCTAGTGACTCTCACAAAAAGGCATATGATGAGGTTCATCAGTAGGTAAACTATATGGGTCACAATACCACTCTCCAACTTATTAAAATTGACTCTTCTCACATTTATTTACATATTTTGTTATATTTTGTTTAGTGAGAAGGGTAAAGGTGACTTGCTATATCATGTGGCCTAATATGTATTAAATGTAGGAAATGGAGGAGTTTTGGGAAAATTTAAGTCCAAGAACTCGAGGTGGACAAGCAAGAGAGATTTTAGGATATTAGTCTCCCTTTGTTACTCCTCAAATCATTCGAAGATTCCTACACCATATCTCATTAGCTCGGAGTTACTAGAAACCAAGCAAGCTGAATTCATTGGCATCCAAGCCAAGGACAATCAAATACAAGTTATTCTTGAGTTAGGGAGCCAAGTATCCCTATTTTTTAGGAAGTTGTTGGTAGCTTTAGTTTGTATAAATAAGAGAGCCAAGGGATTCATTATGATTCAATTTTTTGATGTAAACTAGAGGCAATTTGAGCTGAAACATTGTGACTGTTATTTGCTATATTGTATTGACATTTTGATGATAATGAGAAACTCGAACATGATCCAACACTGATTTGACTCAGAGGGCTGAAGCTCTTGGGTTAGGGCCCAACCCTAGCAACAAAATTTCCTCTTTTTGTCTGTATTCTTAGATTAAGATGACAGTTAGCTGTTGAAATTATTTATGTTTTGTTTAGCTTAACAAGTATTTGAATGATTGCTTAATATTGTTTCCATTAGTTTGAAGAAGTAGATCAGTGGTGCAGTAGTGAAGGGATGTACTTCAGAAAATATTATGCAATGGCCTCTTCCTCATCTCCCTTGTGGGATCATGATTAGATGGTCCCACTCTAACAACCCCAAAAATAGATTTTGTCTTTTGGTCATTACATATATTAGGTTCCATGCTTAGATAGATCATTGTTTATTATTTCTTGGAAGCACCTACAATTGTTATTTTGTTTCTTAAGTTTTCCATAGTTCAGAAGGCATTCAATTCTATAGATCTAGCCATTAGCAATAGATGTATTAGCTTTCTCAAAATTCTACTCATGTTTTCCATGTTGGTATATATTGATGCATAGATGGAGAGGAAAACAAGTTTTGTTGTAGTGATTTTTGATATGCAGGGAGGAACTCATCCAACCAGCTTCACCTAAGCCTTCTCCACCTTCTGCCAAGGTATACCATCCCATAGTTTGAATCTCTATTTTGCAACCACCGTGAATATCCACCTTGGGAAAATCCAACCTCCCTAGAGTGTTGGGCTTAGCCTTGGGTAACGTGCACCTTCCTTACCCCTTATCTCATTGTCATACATATCTCCAACACCTTATTCCACTATTCTTGACCTCCTAAAGCTTTCAGCTAATTTCCTGTAGAAAACTAGGACAACTTGTAGCAAACCAGGACATCCTGTAGTAGCTACAGGATCTCTTGTCGCAACCTGTTTGACCCTGTTTTGATCAGAAATTCTAGTCTAGCTACATGCCTATAAGTGCCACCTAAGACTATCTCTCCCATGCCTTTTTCCCCCTTGCAAAATTAGATAACATAACACAACATTCACATTTTTGAATTAAAAAATTAAAAAGACTCTTTTTTATGAAAATGCAACATGAGATAGTTAGTGCATGCATATATGAATCATAAGATGATAGAAAAAAATTCCCATGTCCAATTAGTCCAAATAGTTAGATGATAAAATGCAAGGTTAGCTTAGTTCTTTTCTACAAGTAATTTGTGTCATTTCCTAGCTAGATGATTAATGGAATTTTCCATTTAGTAACTTTCATTTCCTAAATAGACAAGCATTTACTTTCTTCTATTAGAACTAGCTTTACATTCACTCTTAGTAGTCAGACTCCTTCTAGTCAATAGAAGACTAGTTTGAAACCCTAGTGGTCTATCACCCTAGTTGAGAAGTGACATGAGTAGAATGTTGCATCTGCTATGCATCTAGCACTCTCACCTCCAAGTTTGTACGAAACCTTGGGTTGATAAACTAAAGTTGGTAGCCCTAGGAGTTGCATCATCCTTGCTGCAATATTGGGGCTCATCACTTTTTGGTGTCATTGTCAGGGAGGTGTCTAGATAAATTTAATGTATGCATTCTTTCTGTTTTGCATTCAGTGAATATTTGCAATTTTTTCTTTCTTTCTATTTTGCAAGCGATTATGAAAAAGACCTGAAAAAAGAAGAAGAGAAAATTTATTTCATGCCTCATAGGAGTAGAGACAACTTAGGGAAATTTTTCAGAAATACCCCACACCATCAAATAGTCAACCTTCCCTCTTCTTCGGTGGTTGTGATCTTCCCTCTTTGACTACAGGGGAGCTAGAGGACCCATTAGGTGAACAACCAAAGATCTTTGAAGAGCCTATTGGGGAAGAAGAAGAAGAAACCATTCCACACACTTACAACATGGCTGAAAACATAAATGAAGGTGATTTTCCCATTAGACAGACTAATGGAAACTCTAGGATGAAAAACATAAGCCCCTTTCCCCTTCCTCACTTCCATGGCTTAACCTTAGAATACCATGATACCTTATTGTTTGAGTTTGTTGTCATCTGCAAAACTTATGATTATATCTCTCATGACCAAAAGTTGAAGTTGTTCACATCCACCCTTAAGGATGTAGCCTTGCGTTGGTTCATGGGTTTACCTGGGGACAACATTACTACTTGGGCTCAAATGCAACAATCCTTTAATGAAAAGTATAGGAACTAATGTAGGTCCAAGGACACCAAAGAAGAAATCTCCAGAATGACCTTGAGACATGATGAACCCTTGGAAGATTATGAGGAAAGGTTCCAACTTAGCTACAAAAGGGCTAAATGCAACCTTGATCCCGAATCACTCAAGTTATTCATCCTTAGAGGGACCGGGGAAGATATTCTAGAAACCCTAAACATGTTGTCTCGAGGGGACATCTATCAGATATCTTATGATGATATCAATATAGTTTTCAAAAATCATTCTAGGGCTTCCAGAAAGAAGGGTAGGTCTAGTCAAGCTTTGGTCAGTTCATCCTCCTCCAACACATCTATCAAGAGAGAAATTGGAAACATGTTGGAGGACTTTAAGAGTGAAACGCTGCATACCCTTGCTCTACAAATGGACACCATGTAGATCAAGAGGAAGCAGGAGGAAGCAGAGAGAGCCTTAGCTGTCTTTTTCCCTAGATGCACCAAAAGGCACCCCAACAATGAATGCCCATTGAATGTTATAGAGGTCTACTCGATCTATGAGGAAAACCACTCCACAGATAAGTGCCCTTCTCTGCCTAGATTGAAAGTTGTATATCAAGGAACTAAAGGTGTGGCTGAACAAATCTATTATATCAACCAAAGGAAGCCTCAAGGATCTCGATCATACCACTAGGGCATGCAAGGGGCATCCTATTCATATTACAATCCCAATCAGAATGCATCCATTCCCCCTTCGTTTCCTCATTCTCATTCTTCACGATCTACACTTTCGCCCTAGTATTATGCACATAAATATCATTCCCAACCTACCAATCAATCATTTTAGCCACATGCTCCCCCACAACCTTAGTGGAATACCCCATCACTAGGGTGGAGGCCCCCATTCAACCAATCTCCAAATTTACTGCCTCCACCTCCATCTCAACCACAAATCCTTCATCCTACTCAACCTAAGCAACCTCAGATTCCTTCTCAACCAAATCAAAACCCAAACAACAAGTAGGCATAACAGGTCTATGGTGGAGAGACATCATACCCTGCCTATGTTGTGGAAATTCAAGAAATCAACCTCAGGTCTTGAAGAGTGCTTCTAGATAACCAACTTCCATCTCCACCTAAGGAGATTGAAGAGGAAAAGCAAGAGAGTGTTCCTAAACCCAATCAACCTCATTTTCCTGAAATATTGATCCATTCTAGTCAGCACACCCCATAAAACACTGAACTTCTGGGAGGATTGATAAACTTGTGTGTTAAAATCCCACTCCTCCAAGCCATCAAGGATGTCCCCATCTACAACAAGCTAATCAAGGAGAAATTCTTCAAACATCCTAGGAGGAGAAAGAAAGACATCCCTAACATTAATGTCATTGGATAGTTGTCTCACTTAATGTTGGGGAGAGTGATTTTCCCAAAGTATCTAGACCTTGGGAGTCCTATGGTAGATGTGTACATTGATGGCTTCATTTTTCCTCACACCTTGATTGATCTTGGGGATACCATCAATGTAATGACTAATGAGAACATGCTCAAAATAAATCTCCAAGGATCATTGAGGAAGACCACAATAATATTTCAGCTTGCAGACAGCTCCACAGTAGCTCCTGAGGGAGTTTTTGAGGAAGGGATGGTCTCTATTGATTCCTCGGAGTACGTTGATAACTTCTTAGTTCTCTAGCCCAAGAAAAAATTCAATGGATATCCTCTCATCCTTGGAATGTCATCGCTAGCCACTGTTGATGCTTACATAAGTTACAGGGTTGGGAACATGACCATTAAGAATGGGCATTTATCCAAATAGTTGGCCTTGTATCCTCCTTCTCAACCATCCTTAGAGAATGACTTACCCTTATGGTTGGAAGAGGAGGAGGAAGATGAAGTGTACCATACCACATCCTACCCAATATGCACCCTAGATAATATTATAGGAGGGAAGAAACTTGATGAGGATGACCTAATTAATCAAATCCTCCAAAACCAATCCCCCAACACCATGCCTTTCGATGAGTTGGTGCAGAAATATGAAGATAACCCTTGGACTGATTTGTGCCTAGTTGACTCAAGTACTATTCATATCAAAATGGTAGAATTTGGGCCATCTAAAACATTGAAAATCAACCCCTCGCTCTCAGCCCATCAAGAAGATAAGTTGTGCAACATACTCAGAGAGCACTTGGATGCTTTTTCTTGGAGCTATAAGGAAATGAAGGGAGTGCACCCTTTGGTGTGTACTCACCACATCTACATCAAGGAAGGATGCAAACCAGTGCACCAACCTCAGATGAGAATGAACTAAGCCCTCAAAGAAATAGTCAAAGAAGAATTGTAGAAGTTGTTGGATGCAGGGTTCATTTACCCCATCTCAAATAGTGAGTGGGTGTCTCCTCCTCTAGTTCTTGTTGGGTGTGGAGCCTGATTATCTTTTGTATTGAAAGGTCTCACCACATTAGACCCCAGTTTTTAATGGGGCAGTGCACTCCCTTTGGTGTGCACTCACCACATCTACATCAAGGAAGGATGCAAACCAGTGTGCCAACCTCAGATGAGAATGAACTGAGCCCTCAAAGACATAGTCAAACAAGAACTGTAGAAGTTGTTGGATGTAGGGTTCATTTACCCCATCTCAAATAGTGAGTGGGTGTATCCTCTAGTTCTTGTTGGGTGTGGAGCTTGATTATCTTTTGTATTCAAATGTCTCACCACATTAGACCCCAGTTTGTAATGGGGCAGCAACACCACCCATAAAATATTCGTTGCAAGAGGAGTCCACCGGGGGGGGGGAGGGGGCGGCTGCGACCTTTTGGAGCCCCCTCCCTAGCAGGGGGATCGGGTGCAACACCCCCAAAGCTAAGAATAGATGTAAAATTACCTTGGAAAATGTTGTAATTTTGTAGTCAATCTTGGCCATTCATTAGGCAGAGATATGACGGTACAAGTTATGTTTAATTTATGGTTTTTTTCCCTAGAAGGCAACCCCTCGCTATATATGAGGGAAATTGTATTGCATCTATATATATCTGTATTCTGAGTGAGGAAGAGAGAGGAGATTGAGAGAGAATAGGGAATTACAACGAATCTTTTGTAGGTTGTATCTCTTCAGTTTGCTGGATAATATAAAAAGAAGGACTGGCTGTTTCTCTGTGGACGTAACCCAAATTGGGTGAACCATATATATCTGTGTCTCTCTTGTTTTATGCATTTTCTGTGTTTATATTTCACAATATTTTATGTGTTCCATTGCTCTATAATATATAATTCTCTAACAGTTCTAGTCTTAAAGAAGAATGAAAAATGGAGGATTTGTGTGGATTACAGAGAGTTAAACAAAGCCACTAAAAAAGGCCATTTCCCTCTACCTTTCATTGATCAAGTCTTAGATGGTCTTTTAAGGAAGAAGTTATTCTCTTTCCTGGATGGATTCAGTGGTTACAATCTGATCTAGATCAACCTAGAGAACCAAGATAAAACCACATTCACTTGTCCTTGGGGTACCTTTTCTTATAGGGTCCTTCCTTTTGGATTATGTAATGCCCCTACCACTTTTCAAAGGGAAGCTCTGAGCATCTTTGTTGAGCTAGTCCATGACTCTATAGAAATATATATGGATGATTTCACTCCCTATGGGTGTGATTTCCTAGAGGCTCTCTATAGCTTGGGGAAAGTATTAAATAAGTTCATTGAAATGAACCTCTCCCTTAGTCCTGAGAAGTGTGAGTTCTTGATGAATGGAGGGACTGTTTTAGGTCATTCAACATCCCAAGAAGGACTACAAGCGGACCCAAATAAAATTGCTATCGTAAAAAGGGTCCCTACTCCTCAAAAGAGGGATGTCAGGAGTTTCTTGGGCTTAACAAGACTCCAGCAAAGTACACTCACCATTATTTGGATTGCTTAGCAAGGAATCTAAATTTTGTTGGTCAGAAAGTTGCCACAGTGCCTGAAAAATATTGAAGGACAAGTTGGCTATTGCACCCATACTCCGAGGCCCAAATTGGGCTCTTCCATTCCACATCCATGCTGATGCCTCTGAAAAATCCATAGGAGCAGTTCTAGGCTAGATAGATGACAAGTTGTCTTATGCCAGTTACTTCATTAGCAAAAATTTTTCCACAACTAAATTGAACTATACTGTGACTGAAAAAGATCTCCTAGCTATTGTCCATTCCTTGAACAAATTTAAACACTACATCAATGGTTATTAGACCTTTTTACATATTGACCATGTTCTTATCAAATATTTGATGAACAATGCTGATGTGAATGCCAGAATTATTAGATGGTTTCTTTTATTACAACAATTTGATTTGACTATCATTGATAAGCCAGGTAGGGAAAATGTAATTGTAAATTTTTGTCTAGACTTACTTTGTCTGTAGGAGAGGAAGGAATGGTTGATGATCAACTACCATATGAGCATTTATTTTCTATTTCAGTTCTATCTCCATGGTTTGCTAACATAGCCAACTACCTAGTCGCTGCACAATTCCCTCCAAATTTGTCATCCAAGGAAACGAGCAGAATTGTAAGGAAGAGTGCCCCATTCAGTTGGATTGTGGGAAATCTCTTCAAGCTAGGCCTAGATCAAACTTTGAGGGGATTTGTTAGGGAGGAGGAAGTCTTTGACATCCTTCTTGGTTGTCATTATGGGTCTCGTGGAGGCCATTTTGCAGCCAAGAGGACAACCTTCATGGCACTGCAAGTTGGCTACTACTGGCCCACTCTCCACCAATATGCAAGAAGATACACCAATCGATGTGATCAGTGCTAGAGAATGGGGAGACCTACTCCTATGGATGAAATTACCTTGGAACTTCAGGTGAATCTAAATCCATTTGATAAATGGGGCATGGATTTCATTGGGCCCATTGATCCACCATCAGGGCAGAAAAAACACATAATTGTATGCATTGATTATTTGAAAAAGTGGTCTGAGACCAAGACTGTCAAGGTAGCAACAAAAGAGAAAGTGGTTGCGTTCTTAAGGGAGAATGTATTTTACCAGTTTGGGTACCCTAGAGAACTAGTCGTCAATCAGGGAGCTCAATTTACATCACATTTCATTGAGAATTTGTTGATGAAGCATAAGATAAAGCACATAAAGTCAACTTCCTACTATCCCCAAGGAAATGGATAAGTGGAGGTCACTAACAGAGCATTGGAAGGCACCCTTGCACATGGTTTTAGGCATGATGGTTTTCTATCCATGGTATTTTTGTAGATCTTGTCAAGGGAAATATAGTTGTGTTCTAATACAGGGTTAATGGATTAGGGTTTATGGATGCTTTGACATGTATATATATGTATTGTAAGATTGAAATGAATATAATGAAAACTCAATTTTGTAGTCTTGGTTTCGGGGTCCAGGAGAAAATATCTGTGTATATTTTTTTTATGTTTTAAGCTCTCGCAATTGTTTATTTTATGTTTTTTTAGAATTCGTATGTAGGTAATTTTTGTATGAGGTTAAAACCTACATTTGGTTTCAAAGCTATTTTGGCTTCAATGGGATGCCTTTGTTACTAAGGGGTTTGCTTGAGCCTATGGTAAACCCTGTTCAGTGTGAGATCTATGGGATCGATTCTTGTGGTGAAAGAAGATGGCGAGCAATGGAATGGTAGAGATCGAGAAATTTAATGGTCTGAGTTTTGAGTTGTGGAAACTCAAGATGGAGGATATACTGGTGGATAAATATTAGTGGATCGTGGTAGATCTAGGCACTAAACCAATAGCAATGTCAGTTGAAGACTGCGTGAAGTTGGATCCGAAGACAAAGAGCACAATATGATTATGTGTCTTAGATTTAGTATTGCTAAATGTATTAGGGGAAGCTTCGGCGAAGGCTTTGTGGGACAACTTATTGACTTTGTACCAATCCAAGTCTCTAGTGAATAAACTATTCCTACATAAAAAGTTATATAACATGAGGATGAAAGATGGAGACTTGGTGACAAAGCATCTGAGCGCCTTTAATACTATGCTAAGCTAGTTATTATCTATTGATATTAGAATTTCAGATGAAGATAAGTGCATCAATTTGTTTTGTTCTCTACCAGATTCGTGGGATAGTCTGGTTGTTGTAATAGGTAGCAATGCAACTGCCTTGCAGTTTGATGAAATAGTCTCATCCTTGTTGTCAGAGGAGATGAGATGAAAAATATGAAGGGCCAGAATGGTGATGCCTTATTTTTACAAGGACGATCCTAGAACAAAAACAAAATAAATTCCTTGAGTGGGAGATCTAAATCTAGAGCGAGATTTAAACATCTAAGATAACCTATAAAGGTGTGCTGGAAATGTAGAAAGGAAGGGCACTTCAAAAGGCACTGTAAATCTAAAGCTCTTGAGAAATGAAAGGGATCTGATGATTCTCCTTTTGTAGAGGTGAAAACTACTTCAGATGAAGGTGGGGATGTGTGCTTGGATTCTTCTTCAAGTACAAATGTAGATCATGAGGCATGGTTGATTGACTCAGGTGCATCATTCACTTCACTCCCCATAGAGAGTGGTTCTGCGAGTATGAGAAATAGGATGGTGGTGATGTCTTCTTAGTGGATGAAAAAAAAGTTAGAATCATTGTTTGCAAAAAAGTCAAGTTGAAGTTGCAAGGTGGAAGGATTAGAACACTTCTGAGTGTTCTACATATTCCTACATTAGCCAGAAATCTGATTTCTGTAAGCAAGCTAGATGATTTAGGTGTAAAAACAATGTTCGATAAAGATACGTGCAATATGGTTTGGGGAGCACTGGTATTGATGTAGGGAGTTTGAATTGGAACTATTTACAAGATTTAGGGTAGCATTATTATTGATGGGTGCAACATTTCTGTGGTTCCTAAAAGTGGAGTAGAAAATGTAGTGATCTATGGAGAAAAGACCATGCTATAACATCAAAGGCTTGGACATATTAGAGAGAAGGGCATTTGAATACTTCATGGTAATTATATGGTAGAAGGTATGTCTAATTTATCTCTAGATTTTGATTTCTGTGAAAATTGTGTATATGGGAAGAAGAATTGGGTGGGTTTCCCCTCTAGTGCTAAGAGGGTGGAATAGATATTAGAGCTTGTGCACAGTGATGTGTTTGGACCTATGTCAGTTCCGTCACTGGGTAGGTCTGTGTACTATGCATAATTTATAGATGAATTCTCTTGGAATACATGGATATATTTCCTCAAGAAGAAATCTAAAGTCTTTGATAGGTTTAAAGAATTTAAGGCTCTTGTGGAACACCAGATAGAGAAGAAGATAAAGATGTTGAGGACGGATAACTATTGAGAGTTTTTCAAGAAGTAATTTGAAGAGTTTTGTAAGAAGTGTGGTATAGCATGGTGGAATACTACTCCATACACACCTCAGAAAAATGGAGTTGCAGAAAGAATGAATAGGACGTTGATGGAAAAGGCAAGAAGCATGCTCAGTGGTACTGGGTTAGGTCAAGAATTTTGGGAAGAGGTAGTGGAAACTACATATTACCTAGTCAACATATCACCTTCATCAACACTGGAAGATAAGACTCCACAAGAGTTATGGACTGGTAAGAATCCTTCTCTTTCACATCTGAGGGTATTTGGATGTGATGCATATGTACATGTTCCAAAGGAGAAAATAACAAAGTTGGATAGTAAATCTGAAAGGTGCATCTTTATTGGGTATAAGGATGGTTTAAAAGGTTATAAGATTTGGAACCCATAAACAAGGAAGGTTGTGTACAGCTGAGATGTGGTGTTTAGAGAGGTGAAAGATGTTATTAAAAATGAAGTCCTACCAAAGGAACCTAAGAAGATAGAGCTTGATCTAAAGGAGGAAGAATCAGACTCTATAGCAGAAGAGGAATAAAAAGATGAAGAGCCACAAACTCCAGCTGTGAGAAGATCAATTCGAGAAAAAGGCAGCCAGAAAGGTGTAGTCAATCTGCTTTCTGTTCAAAATTTTCTTTATCTATTACTAATAATTGTCCCATAACTATGATGTAAGCAATAGATTTAGAGGATGGAAAACTTTGGAAAGAGGCCATGGTTGATGAAATAGAATCTTTGCATAAAAATGAGGCTTGGGATCTAGTGGAGTTACCGGCCGAAAGGAAACCCATTGGCATCAAATAGGTGTTTAAGAAGAAGATGAATGTAAAAGGAAAGGTGGAGAAATACAAAGCTCGGTTTGTAGCAAAAGGTTATTCCCAAGTGTTAGGAATTGATTTTGGTGATATTTTTTCTCCTGTTGCCAAGGTAGCTTCTATTAGATTACTTTTCCTATTGTTGCTGCTTTTGATTTTGAGGTACAATAGATGGATGTGAAGACTACATTTCTTCATGGGGATCTGGAAGAAGAGATCTACATGAAGCAACATGAAGGCTTTTCTATGAATGGAAAGAAAGAACTGGTATGCAAGTTAAAAGATTCTTTGTATGGGTTAAAACAGTTACCAATGATGTGGTATTAGAAATGTGATACATTTATACGGGAACTTGGCTTCACCAGAAGCAAAGAATATCACTATGTCTATTTTAAATTAATTGGTGACAGTGTTATTTATCTAGTATTATATGTGGATGATATGTTGCTGGTTGGAAACCATAAAGAAATTTTCTAGGATTTGAAGACCCAATTATCCTCCAAATTCGACATGAAATATCTTGGTGCTGCAAACTATATTTTGGGCATGGAAATTAAAAGATATCAGGAAAAGAGGAAGCTCTAGTTAAACAAGAGGAAGTATGTCGAGACAATACTGCAAAGGTTTAATATGCAGGATAGTAAACCGGTGAAGGTTCCTATTCCTTTAGGTGTAAATTTATTTTCTCAATAGTGTCCCAAGACACAAAAATAGGAAGATAACATGTCTCATGTTCCATACGAAAGTGTAGTCGATATCCCAATGTATGCAATGGTTTATACTAGACCATACATTGCACATGTAGTGGGAGTCTTGAGCAGTTTTATGTTAAAAATAGGGAAGGAGCATTGGACAATAGTGAAGCAGGTTTTCAGGTATTTGTGTGGTACTAGTGATTATGGTTTTTTCTACCAAAGAGGAACATGATAGGAAAACGTTTTGGACATTTGTGACTTTGTTGCTGTAGACTAGGCTGTATATCTGCATTAGAGAAGATCTACAAGTGGGTATGTGTTTAACCTATTTCGAGGTGCAGTCATTTGCATGAGTAAGAGACAGTTTGTAGTGACACTTTCAACTATAGAGGTAGAATACTTGGAAAACACTCATGCAATTAAGGAAGCAGTTTGGTTGTAGAGATTGTGTTCAAGTATGGGGTTAGTGTAATGAGCTATAAAGATATACTATGACAGGAAAAGTGCAATTTTCTTGGAAAAAACCCTGCTTATCATTCAACGACAAAGCACATTAATGTTCAGCATCACTTTGTGAGGGATATGGTTGAGGATAAAAAGGTGTTGTTGGTAAAGGTGGACACTTTGAAGAATACTGCAAATTCATTGACAAAGTTTGTGAGCACTGAGAAGTTCTCTTAGTGTAGAGAAACAATGGGTATTGTAGGGCTAGACCAATGACTAATATCTCATATGGAAAGAAAACAACAAGTGGTAGAATGTTCAGTGTGTGTTATATTCTTTCCATGACTGCCCCACGCACGGGGGCAATAACCCTCCCTGTACGTTGCGTCAGGGGCAGCAGGGGGTGGTAGCACCCCTAGATAGGGTCTGGGGTAGTGCCTCAAGGATTTTTTTTTTGGAACCGATATTAGGTGGGCGGACCTACCTATGGTTTTGTGCATGGATTTCGCACATGGTTTTGGGCATGATGGTTTTCTGTCCATGGTTTTTTGTAGATCTGGTCAAGGGAACTATGGTTTTGTTGTAATCTAGGGTTAATGGATTGGGGTTTATGGATGTTTCGACATGTATATATATGTATTGTAACATTGAAAGGAATATAATGAAAAATATATCTAGTAGTCCTGGTTTTGAGATCTAGGGGAAAATCTCTATGTATATTTGTTTTATGTTTTATGCTCTCGTCATTGTTCATTTTCTGTTTTTTAGAATACGTATGTAGGTAATTTATATGCTGGGTTAAAACCTATAGGCCTGACAGACTTGTGGAGGCCACTTGGGCCTATAATACAACCACTAGCTTCACCCCTTATGACTTGGTCTATGGAAAGAAGGTTGTGCTCTCCATTAGGTTTGAATACAATGCTTTGAGAATGACAACACAGTTGGATTTGGATGTTACAAAGGCACAATAGGAGAGGCTACTTCAACTCAATGCTTTGGATGAATTTAGGATGAAGGCCCTCCTACACACTAAAGTTATTCAAGTACCAAGGAAGGTTTGGGATGACAAGAACATCAAGGACAAGTATTTTGAAGAAGGAGAGTGTGCTCTGTTATGTCACTCCAGGTTCGAGGACTTCAAAGGAAAATTGATGACTAGGTGGTTGGGCCCATATATGATAGATAAGTGCCATGACAATGAGGCTATTCAAAACAAGACCATTAATGAGGAATATATCCCCTTGCTTGTCAATGGATACATATTGGAAGCCTATAAAAGACCTCTGTCAAGGGAAGAGTTCACCAATACCATTAATAAGGAAGTAAATGTGATTGGAAGTGTCTTAGCTTCCAAATCACCCAATTCTTGAAGACTATTTCTATTTTTGAAAAAAAAAAGAAAAAATATATAAAAACAATAAGGGACCTAGGTGAAAACCTCTATGAGGCATCTGCCACCAACTCTTGGGTTGAAAACCTCCCTGAGGTAGCCTAGGAGTGAAAAAAGGAATATAAAAAGATCCCTAGGTGAAAACCTCCTTCGAGGCACCTAGGGTAGGTAGAAAGGCTAAAAACCTCGTTTGGGGCAACCTATGTGTCTTTCAAAAAAAAAAAAGAGAAGAAAAACAAACTAAAATGGCATGGAAGGGACCTCAAACCTACCCACCAATAAATTTTATGATTTTACATTTTTTTTGAAGAAAATAAAGGACTCAGAGTTGTAGAGATAGTAAGCCAAGTATAACCTCACTTCTTCCTCCATACACTTCATCTCATTCATGCCTACCATTTCCTCATCACTCATTTCCACTTTTAGGCTTCAAAAATCATTTTTTGAGCATTTTCTAGCTTGCTAGAGGAAGATCCTGTAGCACTATAGGATGTCTTAAATTGTTATAGGAAAGGGATCCTAATAGGAAAACAAATATGTAGGCCTATTATAGGTTAATTTGAGACCCTACACCTCACCATTGCTCACCCAACATCAAGTCATATCCATGCCTACCTCTATGTCCATAAAAAAAACACAGGAAAATGTGAAAAAACAAAAAAAGGAGGTCTAGAGGACAAGTCCTCACTGACCTCAACTATCCACGATTTCATCTGAGCCTTCATACCATCATCAACCCCTACACCACTACCCAACCTCCCTTTAGGAAAAAACAATAAAATATGAAGGAAAGGCATCTACAGGGTTTCATGTAGTAGCTATGCAATCTCCTATAGCATCTTGTGTCATCACTGCAACCAGCCTAAGCTTGCATTCTCCTTCACAACCAAATAAAAAAGGAGCTCCATCATATTGGAAGACATTATCTCTCCTCACCAGAGCTCCAAAGCACTAGTAACAACAAGGATATACCAAGCACCTGCACACATGAAACAACAAGCAGAAAGCTACATAAGTAGGAGGAAATAAAAAAATTACCAAAGAGGAACATTTACCTAAGCAAGCAACACATCAAGCCATCCTCCAGCATGCATGGATCATTAAATGTAGGCACATGTATGGCACCTCATCCAACTCTTCCCCGATTAATGATATGATAAAAATGTATGAATGTTGAAAAAGTTATTTTTATAAGATGGAGGTGGCCAGTTAACTTGGCCACCCTTAGCTCGAGATAAAAAAGTGAACTCCCAGTCAGCATGCCATGTTGGAGTGTTAAATCAATGAGCATCAATAAAAAAGGTGGTTGATTTAGTTATGTGAGAGTGGATGATGATTATGAGGGAGAGTGCATGATCACCAACAGCGGGCTAACAGTCCCAATGAGGAAATCTCATACCACTATGATCCAACAAACGCTCCAGAAATTGACCATAAATAACATAAAATCCAAAGTTTCATGCACCAATTGTTCATTTCAGGATCAAAGAGATTGGGACCACCTTCGAAATCCATTGCAGAAGAAAACCCTATTTTGGCCACCCCATAGGAAGCAGAGCTACAAGAAGCTACAGGAAACTCAGAAAGCTACATGAATCACTGGAATTCCAAAAGAAGTCTGTAAGAGGGTGCTTAGGGTCAAATTGTTCAGCAATTATCCTCATCCCAAGCACCATAGTGAAAAGTAAGTGGCACATATCTTCTATGTTCATGGTTTGATAACTAATAAAAGGGAAAGAAGAAAACACTCTATTTTCTCCTAGAAATTATAGTGGGCTTGAGATTTGGACAGAATTTGTGGGAATTTAAGAGAATTGTGTGATATAGAATAAGGTATAAATTGCAGTCATCTCCCAAAAATACTTTAAACTCTCAGCCACCATGAACTCATATTGAACCTTGCTTACAAGACTTCATGCATTTAGCTAACCAGAGAAGAGAAGTGGGAGGGGGATTCAATAGAAGAGAACCCATAGATACATCTAGGATTCACTTACATCCCCTTGTGACATATATCTTTAGGAGGAATCACTTGTTGGGCTTCTTTGAGTTTCTCAAAGGGTAGAATGATGATATAGCCCATGATTTTTCCATGGAACACAAGTGCTACTACTGTGGTGAGAGGGATGCAATTACAATCAACCCTGAGGTGATCAACAGAGTAACCACACTTCCTCAAGGGGTGCAATGGAGAAGGGAGGACAAGGCTAGTAACACCTTTGCTAAGAGAAACTTCTTCCTAGATGATGAAGAGCCAATTGAGGGCAAAAACGGGGTCAGGAGGGATAGCTTTCCTTATCCCTAGTATGAGGTGAGCTACAACATTCTCAAATACATTTCTTACGAAGGGAGGGTCAGTGTAGTCTATGGCTACCAATTCACACTCCTCCATGAGTTGATACTTGGAGAGTATTTACCCATAAACCAAAGGCTCAGTGTGCCTTATTTCCTATTGAAGTGAATGATAGACATGAGGTAGAAGGTATAAGAAGGGAAGCACCAACAATTGGCACATCATGGACTCATTAAACTGATACTGGAGGATGCCTTGAGCTAGTTGAGAATTCCTATTCTCTGGTCCACATTTAGAGACATGGACAGAGAGGTTGTCCTTGAAATCTAAGCCCTAGAATATGGTGGGACCCAAACCTCTAGTGATGAAGAGGAAGCAAGAGAAGAGGAAGAAGAAGAAGCAGAAAAAGAAGAGGAGGCATGAAAAAACAAAGAAGAAGAAGAAGAAGAAGAAGGATAGGAAGATATGTTTGGATTCATTTCTTCTTTTTCTAGGGTGTTTTCTTGGTGTATATCCTCTTATTTTGACGTTTCTTGTTCCCTTTCTTCCTCCTCTTCACAATCTATGTAAAATAATTTCTTCTCGACACACATATGACCTTTAGTGTATTTCCTATCACAACTATAAGAAAACCCTTTTGCTCTTTTTTCTTCCAATTGTTGTGGTGTCAACCTTGTAGGTTGTGGATGGCTAGGGGAAGCAACACTTCCATCTTTATGATTGTGAGTGGTAGGATTCCTTGTTGCCATAATTTTTCTTTCCATTTTTCTTGCCAACCTGAATGCCTTCTCCAATGAATCTGGTTCCCAATGGTGAACCTCATGTTGGATGCTAATGCCTTTTCTAATGAATTTGGTTTCGAAAGGTGAACCTCATGTTGGATGTTATATTTCAAAGCCCCTATGAACACATCAATCCTATGCTCCTCTCGAATATCTTTTACCCTTATATTCAGTTTTTGGAAGTCCTCAATGTGCTCCATCATTGAACCCTTTTGTTTGAGATTTATCAATTGGCTAAAAAAAGTGTTTCTTTTTGTATCCCCATAATTTGTTATCATTTCATCCATAAAAATAGCCGAAGTGACAATTTGTTTATGAGAGCAAAGCCACCGATACCATACAAACTGATTTGGTTCCAATATAAAGTTGCAATGTGTACCTTTTATGTGTTTTGCACATTATGGAGATTGAAAAATTGCTCCATCTATAGTATCCATGTTCAGGGATCCTTGCCATCAAGCTTCCTCAAATCAGTCTTTGGAACATGGTGGTTCTTTGATCCAACATTAGAGTCTATGAAATCATGATTAACATTTATTTTTTTCTCAACTTGATTTTCCTTTACTACCCTTTCGCCATTAGTAAGAATTTATTGTAGAAACTTTTTCAAATTTGTCTTCAAATCTTCCATACCTTTCTTTAAATCATCCATCTTAGCTTCCACACCATACATGTTAGCTTCCATGCTATCCATCTTAGCTTCGATGTCGTCCATCTTAGCTTCCACATCATTCATTTTAACTTCTATGCCTTTCTTTAAACCATCCATCTTAGCTTCCATGCCTTTCTTTAAACCATCCATCTTAGCTTATACGTACTTATTTAAACCATCCATATTATTTTATGTTACCTTTTGTGCAAGTGAAATTTGTTGCACTTGGTCTCATAATTTTGATATATCATGTTGCATTTCTTCCTCTTCTTCATGAGTCATGCTAGAGCTTTCAGGTTGCTTACTAGGTGTTTCCAATTTCTTTCTTTGAGGCATCAATTACCAATAATAATGCTTCACTATGCCCTTTGAATTCCTTCAAACTAATTTTTCAAACCAAGCTTATGTAAAAAATTAAAAAAAATTACACACCTTTTTTCACTTTGTAGGAGCTTGATATTGAATCTGATGTATCTCTGTAATTTTGGATCTCTTAGGTCGAAAATTTCTTCCTTCCGTAACCCTCTGAGTAAGCTTGCTAACTCCACAAGTCTGATCAAGATTCGATTCTCCAATGAAGAGTTATGCCAAATCTCCCATGATGACTGGAGTATAGACTGGTTCAGTAGAGAAAACTTGTACGCTATGCCGTGGGTCACTGTTTCAACCTTAGGTTATGAAAATGATACCCAAAGAACCTACTGACCATCCTCTTTCTGTAACTTATTACAAAAATTCAATCTGATGCTTAGAGCGGAAGTTATGACGATTTTCCTAAGGTGACCTATTTGGAATGTAATTTGGGGGTCTGTAAAATCCCTAACTTCCTCAAATTATAGCTCTGAAAATATAGCGAGACCGGATCTAAAATTTGGAGCCGAGATTCAAACCGATTTCTTCTCAAATGGGTTTTTTTTAGCTTCTACAACTTTGTAGCAAAAGCGTTATAGAGAAAATTCCATGATGACCTATTTTAGATGAAATTATGGAGCTTGCAAAAACCCTAACTTCCTCAGATCATATCTCCGAAAATATACCGAGCCAAAATCTGAAATTCAGACTTGAGGTTTAGCATGATTTAGTCTCAAATGGGGTTTCTTTTAGCTTCTAAAATGTCACAGAAAAAAAAGTTATATTTAAAATTCCATGATGACCCATTTGGAGCAGCGAAACCTAGAATCCAAAGCTCTGATACCAAATGTTATGAAACCTACTCACAAAAATATAGAAAAGATAGATCAACACCTAAGAATTCAGCCTCTTCGAGGGGGCAACCTTCTTTAAATAGCACAAATGAACACTTCTTGGATGATTCAAATGACAAAACCTCCTTTCTATATATAGGAGTCTAAGGGGTCACAATATAACCATGCCAACCGAACAATAATAATATGAAAGAACAAAAATAACAATAGAGGGATTCTATGGGGCAGAATAATAACAATATGGGGACAATAGGGGCATAACAATAATAAAAATGGATACAACGACAATAGTAATGGGGGAATCACTAGTATTATAGGGACCTAACACAAACACAACCAACATAAATAAAAATCATGGATCACATGTAACCTATCAAAAATCAAATTCATAGATCATATGCATAAAAATGAAATAAAATATCAATACTTATCCTTCAATCGGTCCTTTTCTTTTTCCTTTGTCCTTGTACTTTCCATACACACATTGGATCAGTTACCACATCGGGCAAGCACCTAGTGCTTTTCTGCTCTTCAATCACATACACATACACAATGTATATTATAACACATACATCCACACACGATGTAACCACACAATATATACACCTACATCAGGTGTACAACGCAACACATTGACCCACATCTAGTGTATGACACAACACATACACCTACACCTGATATACAACACAACACAATACATACACCTACATCCAGTGTGCAACACAACATAATACATACACCTACATATGGTGTATGATACAACACAATACATACACCTACATCCAGTTTACAACACAACACAATGCATACACCTACATCCAATGTACAACACAACACAATACATACACAAAGTACAACACAATGAATACACATGTCACAATACCACTACTATACAATGCATGTACACAGTACCATGTAGATAAAACAACATGTACAACATGAGCACAATACCACATGCACATAACACAACATGTACAACATGCACACAACACCATATGTACAACAATACCACATGTACAACATGTACACAGTACAACATGTACACAGTACAACATGTACATAGTACCACCTGTACACAACACCACCTGCACAGCATGTACACAACACCACATGTACATAGTGCAACCTGCACAACGTGTACACAACACCACCTGCATAGCATGTACACAACACCACATGTACATAACGCAACCTGCACAACATGTACACAACACCACATGTACCTGTTGGTGGTGATTTCTCTTAGGAAAACAACAAAATTTTCCAGGTGAGTGCACCTATTGCTCATAGTCTCGATTTTAGAATGTTGATCATTGAGGCACTTCATAAGATATGCATTCTCCATTTTTGTGTGCTCTACAATGGATGCAAGAATAATTCTTGGAAGAGCACTCAAGGGGATCCATTTTCACTATGGGGTAGTGAAGAACCTTTTCCATAGAACTATAGATAGTAAAAGTGGAAGACTTATATTCAGTCAGGTGAAGATGCAAATGATGGGAAAAAGGGTCTCTCTAAAATGCAGAAGGTATACAAGACATATGAGAACAAAAAACATGGGTCGGTTCCCAGTCCCAAGCAAAAGAAAGAGTAGAAAGGATAAACAAGAGAGCGCTCAACAACAGATTTAGAGGAGATCAAGATAGGGATGGGAGGCATTGATAGATGAGAGGAGATATAAAATGTGGAGGGTTGGTAGCTTTGGAGAATCAAGGAGCAGGGAGGATAGCATCATGAGAAGAATGAGAGACAAAAATCCAAAACATTGGCTTGGGGCATAGCCAAGGGGACATAGTGGATTTTGTTGGGATTACACTTTTGATAGAGAGGATATGGAGCTAGGATTTTTGAGGCTTCCCATGCACATGACGTGACAACTAGAGTGATGGATTTGACTTTGAAAAAGGAATAAGATTTTTCAAAGGATTAGTAAGGATAGACAGACTCGAAAAATGCATATTGAGGAGGATAAGAACCTCATTTCTACTCACATGAAAATCATGCTTGCGTGGAAGAGAATTCGTAGATTTATGGAATATCTTTGTAGTGTATTTCATCATTTATTTTGACTTATCCCCAAGGACATAAGAATTCATTGTTTGTGTCTTTGTCAGCAAGCTTGTTATTCTCTCTTAAAATATAAAAATAAGATACATTACCTAGAATTTTAAGTTGATGTCGAATGCGAGAAGCAATTTGATTGAGTTCAACATTTTTTGGATTTGTTTTAGAAACCATTTTATGGTTTAATATTGCAGAATCCCCTATAATGAAGGGATTCATATAGTTTCTTTTGTTTAGAATTTCGGATCCCAGGAGAAACACATATGCTTCAACTTTATTATTTGATTCTATACCAAATCCCCATTCAAAGGAGATTGAACTTGCATTTCCTTGTTCAATAATGTGACCACCTGCTCCTTCTTTTCCTGGAATATATTTTGAAGCTCCATTGAAGAAGAGACATGGATGCTTAAAAAAAATTATCCACAATAAAAAGTACTTTTATTTCAATCTAATTTTCAAGTGTTTTGGCTTGCTAAGAATAGGAGGAGGATAGTTCCTAACTTGAGGTTTATCTAGGATCAAATTGATACATGCTTTCCCTTCTTGATGGAGGTTGCTTGGATCCAAATCCTTTGCTCCTTTAGCATGTATAAATTTTGATGTGAGCACCCAAGCTTTGGCAATAATTTTCCTAGTTCCAGGCGTTTTGTCTTAGAATATTTTCTTGTTGCGAGAAAGCCATATTGTCCAACAAGGAAAAGAAGGGAGACAAATCCAAAATCTTTGTATTGGGTTTTTATTCTTGAGAGAATAAGGATAGGATGCTTTCCAATTATCATAGAAGTCTGAGAGGGATAGACTGAAATTAATTTTGACCTCTATTGGATGAATAAGCTTCAACCAACAATCTTTAGTACAATTGCAATTTAGAAAAATATGTTGTATTGTTTCTTCATTTTTATAGCAAAACGTGCATCTCGAAGGCCCATGAATTCCTTTTTTCATGATATTGTCTGCTGTAAATATATTTCCTTTGAGCATTGTGCACACAGAGTATTTGATTTTTGGTAAGCTCTCTATTTTCCACAAAGATTTCCAATGAGGCCAATCTTGTAGACCAAGATCTTCTTGGAGCTTCGCATACCCAGACTTAACTTTGTAAACCCCTCCAGATGGATTCCATTTGAAGTTATCTTGGGTTCGAAGAATTATATGCATTGCTCCCTTAAGATTTACGATAATCAATTTCCATTGATTAATAAGGTCAAAAGGGAAAGCTGGGGGAAGCCACCCATCCCATGAGTTATCTTCATGATTCTAGGAAGAAATTTGATCAAGAGTATTTATTGTTTCTTTGCATCAAAGTCTTGAGAGGGTGGATTTATTGGAAGTCTGAAAGAGGGGGAGATCCCATGATGTTGTCACTATAGAAATTGATAACTTGTCCTCCTCCTGGAACTCTGGAAGTATTATCCTTTCTCAATGGAAGGGATTTCCTAATAAGCTTTCAAATGTGTGAACAATGCTTGACAGGTATTTTTGAAACTAGAAGTTCCTCATGAGAAGAGCTCAAGTATTTTGCATCCAGTACTTGTTTCCACCAAGAAGCTTCTCCTGTTATGAATCTATAGAATATTTTAGCTCCTAGAGCTATATTCATCAATCAAATGGAAATGCAACCATTCTCATATGGTGTTGTCACCTGTTTCCAGTTTATTAGACTAAATTTTTTTTGACTCCACTTCACTCCCTTGCTAGAGTAGTTATCTTATGATAAGTTCGATCTGATTTTGAATTCCTATAGGTGCTTGTAAGATTGCAAATTGGTACAATGTGAGGGATGATAAGACTACTTTAATCAAGACAACTCTTCCAGCTAGACTGAGCCTTTGCATTCCCCAGTTTTGTATTTTTTTTTTCATTTTGTTGATTGAAACTGTCCATATCTCTTCTTTCAAATTTTCTTTTAAAATTGGAAGTTCCAAATACTTGAAATGATTCCAATTTGCATTAAAGGGAACATCTAATATTTGTGAAATGCACTGAAGGATTCTCGCTGGAGTATTCAAAACATAGATGCAACATTTATGGTTGTTTAGAGCTCAACCCAAGAATTCCATATATCTATCTAAGATATTTTTAATTATTTTTGCAACTATACATGAGGACCCACCTAAAAAAAGGTTGTCATCCACTAATTGAGATTGATTGATGCTTTTGAGACCCCTGATATAGTATATGCTTGTTATGGTTCCATTCTTCCTACTATGTTCTAAGCTTTGATCTAGAGAATCTACCATGATAATATAGAGAAAAGGAGAGAGAAGGAATCCTTGTCTTATGCCTCTTCAACTTTGGAAAAATTCCCTAAGTCTCCCATTCATAAGAGGGGCAATCCAAGGTCCCTTTATACAAGTTTGATGAATCCAATGAATTCAGAAGAGAACCCAAACTTTTGGAGAACAACAGTAAAGAAAGGATGAGAGACTCGGTGAAAGGCATTGGCCACGTCTAATTTTAGGATAAAAGATTTTTCATTTCTAGACATACTAGAGTGAATGGATTCTTGAGCCAACATTATGTTATCCATTGGGAACAAAGGCTCCTTGATTTTTGGAAATCAAATTAGGAAGAAGGGGTTTAATCCTATTGGCCAGGATTTTGGAGATAAATTTATAAGACGAATTTCAAAGGGATATGGGTTTGAAATGGTTAAATGAGGAAGGCTTGGTTTCATTGGGGATAAGGGCAAGGTATGTGGAGTTAGCGTTTCCACTTAATTTATATTTTTTCAAAACCCAACGAATCATTTTTAATAGGTCATTTTTTATGAGCTTCCAAAAGGAGCGATAAAAGAAGATGGAGAAGCCATTTGGCCTCGAAGCTTTGTCCAAATGAAGACTCTAAATAACTTGCTAAATTTTAGCTTCATCCAATTCTTTTATTAGAAAGCCATTTCTCTCTTCTGTGATTAGTTTAGGAATGTGGCTTAAGAAGTCTTAGTAGTTTTGTTCCTCTTGATCTGGAGAAATAAATCTCGTGAAATTCTGATATGCTTCACTTTTTATTTCTTCTTGACCCTTTATATCAACTCCCCCTTCTCTGATGATTAAATCAATCCAGTTTTTGAGAAATATTGTTTTGGTGGTGTTGTGGAAAAAGGTTGTGTTTTTTTCACTGAAATATATCCACAAGTTTCTTGATTTTAATCTCCATGACTCCTCATTTCTATTATTCTTGTAAATTTTCCGATGAATTTATTTTTCTCTTAGCTGATCCTCCCTTGTTACATCACCTTCTTAAATAATTTTTGAATATTTTCAAGCTTCTTTTGCATCTATTCTTTCCTATTTTGAGGTTTAGTGTAATGTAATGACACCCATTCCTTAAGTGCTTTTTTGACCTTTTTTAAACTTTTCTTCCCAAACAAAAATTGGGGATCCATTTATGCTTTGTTTCCAAGCTCTTGCCACCAAGTTTCTAGAATTTTTAGAGTTTATCCAAAGGGATTGTAGCAGAAAGGAAGAGGGCCGAAATTTTTGCCATCCCCAAATTTTATGGCTATTGGCTTGTCACCTGAAGATGCAGATGGGATTATTTTTGAGGTCACTAAATTGAAATCTAAAGTGATACTGTTATGGATTAATAATATATGCAATTGTTCCTTTATATTTCCTGTTCCTAACCTTTTATTACTCCATTTATACTTCCCATTTATGGGATGAATATCCATTAAATTTTTTGCTTCCAAGATGAGTTCTAATTTGTGTCTGGAGGTGTATGATTGAAAATTACCACCTTTTCATTAGCATTCATAATCAAATTGAGATCTCCACATATAATGTTCTTTTTTCCATTTTCCTTCTCCATGCATTCAACCAAGGAATTCCAACACTATTCCTTATCCCTAAAATGAGAAGGTTCATAAATATTAAAAAGATAGAATTGATAACTAACTAGTAATTTTGTTTCTTAATTTTGTTTTAGTCTAGTGCACTTATTTATGCTCATATGTTAGCTCCCATGTGGTGAGATTCCACAATGTACATATTCCTCTAGAAGCCCCAGCTGTGTTTATTTTTTTTTCTCGGTAAAAGCTATTTCTATTAACTGGTTAACATGATAATATTACATGAGGGAGTGGCTGCAGGAGCCCGCACTTCGAATACTTTACAAAATTTCCCCATTACAGAAGAGATGGGGAATCTCACCAAAACTAACAGCCAAATCAATTGGCATTACATACAAACTGAGAGAGAAAGAACTGAAGATAAGCATATGACCCGAGATAAGAACCCTGGACCGAGACCCGAACAAACGCGACGGCAAGTAGAAACTCAAAACTGGGCATTGCTTCCAAAGCAGCCTCCCAAGAACCAAAAAGAGCGACCTCAAGAACCACATGTTCATTTTTCCTCTTCCCCCTGTGTCTCCTTGGCCTGCTGACACGCGTCGTCCTGGCTGAGCATTTCTTTTTCGTCCAACACGTTGCCCTCCTGAGTCCTGTCGGTGGTGCCAGCATCGGGATCTAGAATCAAATTGACATAGTCAACCAGGGGAGGAATTAGGGGAGGCGAATCAACCTGGATAATTGGTTTAGCTTCCTTCTTGGCAGCCATGGCAATTTTGGCAGAATAGTGCTCACTGCTGTGGGAGGAATTGGGGTCAATGCAGGAGATAGGAGGCACCTGATTAATTTCCTCAGACATTAGGATGGTTATCTGGGCTGAAATCAGAGGGCGGTTTAGATTGATTTGAAATTTAAAATGCGTGGATTGAAAGGTACTATTTGGAATCAGATGGCGAGTGGGATTTCTGGCAGGAGGGTCCTCAGGGGAGGAGGTGAGGTTAATGGTAGTGAGCAGCGGGGTGGGCTGAGGGCGAGCGGAGGGACGTTTACTGCTACCAGGTCTTTCCCCAGAGCGAGAGCGTTTCCCTGTTCGTTTCATGATGCTAACTATCACTGAAATCTTAACCGAACCAGTGCAGAACCCAGTATTATGCCTCAGAGAGACCGAGGGCACCGAACTGAATCGAAAAGCAGAACAAAACACAATAGAAACCCGAAACCGAGAGACAGAGCCGGTGTAGCGAATATAACAACGAATGTACCACTTACCCCAAGCCACTGAAGGAGTTCCAGAGCGCAAAACGTAGGTAGAGTGAAAGGGCTGCAAATTCGAGCCAGAACCAGCTCGAATTTTCCCTCCGAGGCTAGACTCCCTCTCGGCTTCATGCTCAATTCTCAGAACGAACCGAATAGCATAATCCTTAACCAATTGCATAGTGGAATGATCACCGGGTGTCTCCAGGTAAATAACACTCCGCAGGCTGCATTGGGCTTCGGCCTCCATTAATGGCGATGTCCTGCACCGTCCCCTGTCCATTAAAACATTCCTCCTGCCTCCGTTTGTTGCCTAGGGATCCACGCTGCAGAGCAGGTGGCGGCACTATGGGAATTAATTCTGCATGAATGCCAATTAAGGCAGGAAGATCACTCGGATCCGGGAGCGCTTCTGCAGGCTCAAGTTTCTCCTTTTGTACCTGATTGTTGAAATTGATCAATTGGGAATCGAGAAGGATTGTTGCAGGGTCTTGAGTCAGAAGAGGTCGACCACAATCCACCCCCACATTGGCAAGAAAGTCCGCAACTTTGTTCCCATCTCTTCTGATGTGAGCGGATGAGATTGCTCTGTTACTATTGATCCACCTCTCCATATGCATTAGTCTTTGAGCTAGTCTCCAACTGTTGCAGACTTTGGAGGAGGGGGAACCCTAGAGAATCTTCGAAGCCATATGAATAAGGATTTGAGAATCTCCCTCCACAATGATCGGGAAAAGGTGCCTTTCTTGTGCAATTAGGTGTCCTTGCCAGAGACCTTCTAATTCAGCCAAATTGTTGGTATCCCAGCCATGATAACCCAAGAAGATTATGATACTATTCCCTTTATGATCTCTGATTAATCCTCCAAATCCTGAGTGCCCAGGATTACCCTTCGAAGCCCCGTCAAAATTGAGTTTATAAAAATCTTTTGGGGGAGAGGACCACTTCCTTGGAGGTCAACTGTTAGGGGGCCTAGTTCCTTTGACTATCTGAACCTGCTTTCTATGGAATTACCAGTTGTTCCAGATTGATTTTTCCTGAGGGAGAGTGGGGAGATCATCTTGGTACCACGATTTTAGGGAGATGGTTTCTTCAATATTGTTTTTTATGGTTAACCATAACTCATCCAGGGATTTGAATTGGTTTTTGAATATTCTGCCATTTCTCTCTTTCCAAATGGTCCAAGTAACGAAGCTAGGGATGAGCTTCCATATGTAATTGAGAATCTTGCTTTGATAAGGGTGGGGGTCCCAATTGCTTATAGTAGCCGTTATGTCTCCATTTGCACCTGTCTCTTTCTGACAACGAAATTGTATTTTTTGCCAGATTTTATACGCTAATGGGCAGTGATACCAGAGGTGTTCAATGGTCTCTTCTTCTTTTTTGCAATTGAAGCAGATGGAGGGGCTAATGAAATTTCTTTTCCTCAGATTATCCCATGTTAGAACCCTTTTTTGGGAGAGGAGCTAGAGAAAAGTGGAGATTTTCGGCCAAATGGAGGAATCCCAAATCTTGCTCCATATCTTGCCAGGCCTGGAGTGATCTTTAATTAGAAGATTGTAAACTTCTTTTGTGGAGTATGCTCCTCTTTCTTTGTAATCCCATCTGAGAATATCTTTACCTTCTGAGCGTGATATTTTCCTTTTTTCTAGTTCTGTGTCCAGATTTTGATGTTCTTGTTCCGTTCCATTAGCTATGATCTGAGAGGCATTGTACCATTTTGTGATGTCATGTTGAGCCGTGGTACTCCAGAGATTTCCAACCGTGGTGGGGGGATGGAGGTCCAGTTCCCCCTGCGCAGTATTCAGGAAGAGGTCTCTTAGTTTGGGTAACTGTTGCCATGAGTCGTCCCAAAAACGAGCTTGGTCACCGCTTTTAACCTCCCAAAAACTATGCTGCTGGATAAGGTTCCTATGGATTTTTGCCGAGTTCCAAATAATTGAGCCATTTCTCAGCTCAGATATTCTGATAAGATCCTCTCTGGGACAATTTACCACATATTTGGCTGTCCATAGGGTGGTCCAAGGGGTGGAAGAGCCCGAAAGCCATCTCCACTAGATACGAGCTCCCATGACCGCATTGCTGTGAGTGGGATCTCGCAATCTGATGCCACCTCCTTATTTGGGAAGACACGCAGTCTCCCATTTGACTAAAGCCAATTTACGATGAAGCCCATTGCTGCCCCAGAGGAAGGCTCTTTGGATGGTTTTGAGCTCTTTGAGGACCCATTTAGGGGTCGAAAGGATGGAGAAAAGGTAGAGGGGCATGGCCTGAAGGATAGCTTTGATCGGGACTAGACGGCTAGCCATATTAAGGGATCTCTGGGTCCACGAGGATAGTCTAGCTTCCAGCTTTTCTAGGAGGGATTTCTTGGCTCAATGCTTCAAGCTGGAGGCAATGAGGGGAGCTCCCAGATACGTGGATGGTAGCTTGGCAGAGGAAAATTTGAGGATTCGATGAATGGCAGATTGAACAGTGGAGGGTGTGTGAAAAAAGAAGATTTGAGACTTAGACTGATTCATAGCTTCCCCAGAGGCTTTTGAGAAGTCAGCTAAGAGGGATTTGAGCTGCCTAGCCTCTTGGACAGAAGGGTTCCCATAGAGCATGGTGTCATCTACAAATTGCTGGTGAGTAGCTGCAGGGGTGTTGTGGACTGCAAGACCTTTGAGGCAATGCGTTTGTTGAGCATGCTTGATGCTTCTCCCTAGACCTTCCGCCACTATGATAAAAAGGAAAGGGGATAGGGGGTCCCCTTGCCTGATGCCTCAGGATGGATGAAAGGTTTCAGAGGGGATGCCATTGATTAGAACTGAAAAGAAGGAGGATGAGAGGAGGCTAATAATCCAGCGAACCCATGAAGTATTGAAACCAAACGCCAGTAATATTTTTTCCATGTAATTCCAACTGAGGCTATCAAAAGCTTTTGAGAGGTTGAGTTTGAGAAGAATACCTGGCTTTTTGGAGGTCTTCAGGGAGTGGATGATTTCATGCGTGAGGATGATACCATCCGTAATCTGTCTCCCTTCCACGTAGCCAGATTGTTCCGGCGAGATGATCAGAGGTAGCAGAAGCTTTAGTCTTGTAGTTATGATTTTGGAGATGATTTTATAAATGATGTTGCAGAGAGAAATTGGTCTAAATTTGTCCGGTTTGCAAGGCTTCTCTACCTTAGGAATCATAGCTAGGAAGGTGGCATTTATGCCTGGAAACATCCATCGAAGTGAGCGTGATTCTTCCACTACCTGCCAGACTTCATTCTTTATGAGATCCCAGAAATGGTGGAAAAAATTGGAAGTAAAGCCATCCGAACCTGGAGCTTTGCCTGCTTTTAGTTGCTTAACTGTAGATTCCACTTCCTGAAGATCGATTGGTTTGAGAAGCATTTGGTTGTGCTGATTAGATATGAGTTTGGGAATTTTGCTGGTGATGTTTTGAATAGCTTGAGACTGGTCAATGCTTGGTTCTTTGTGCACCTGCTTGAAGTGATTGAGAAGTTCGGCCTCGATCTCTTCATGCTTTTCAAGTTTAGCTCCCTGCTCATTTTGAATGTGAGTAATATTATTGTGCATTCTGCGTTGGATTGTAGTATTGTGAAAGAATTTGGTGTTTTTCTCACCCTCTTTGAGCCACCGAATTCTTGATTTTTGCTTCCATAACATTTCTTCCTGTTTTTCTTTTTCCATTAACTCCTTTTCAAGAGTTTTTCCCTGGTCCGCAAGATCATTGGATCGACCCTGAGTGATGATTTTTTGCTGCAGCTGCCTCATTTCCTGTTCAATGTTTTCCTTCCCGTGAATAATATTGCCAAAAGTAGTTCTATTCCAATATTTGATTTTACCTTTGAGGTGCTTGAGTTTTTGTTGAAATTGGAACATTTTGGACCCTGGAGGAGGATGGAAGCGATTCCATTCTGAGCTTATGAAGTGATGGAAGTCAGGATGGGATAGCCAGAAGGCTTCAAAGTGGAAAGGTCTGCGAGTATTATTCCCCGGTCAAGGCCGGTGGAGAGAAATGGGCCAGTGATCCGAGCCAGTGAAGGGCAAGATAGAGGCAGCAAAATCCCCTCCAAGATGAATGGCATTATCTGAGAGAAGAAATCTGTCTAGCCTAGAAGCAATGTGTAGGTTATTGGCTTGTTTGTTATTCCAAGTGAAATTGCCATTGTTGAAAGGGAGATCAATGAGCCAGTTATTTTGAATAAAGTCCAGCAGGAGTGTTCCGTCCTGAGAATTTCTGCCCCTGCCTCCTCTTTGTTCTTCCATTCTTGTGATCATGTTAAAATCTCCACCGACAATCCAAAGAGGGAGTGGTATGTTTTGATTAAGTGCCGAAATGGAGTCGAGGATCCTTTCTTTTTGACGAGTTTCCTGTGGAAAGTAAACATTAGTTAGGAGTCCATATTGATTTGTTCCTAAGATGTGAAAAGTAGCTTGGAGAAAGCTCTTTTGCGCATTGAAGTTGGTGAGCTCCACAGCTCTCGAATCCCATATGATTGCAATCCCTCCTGAGGCTCCATTTGCATCAACTGCTGTGTTATGACTTCTCGGCCAAAATTTCTTAGCTAGCTTTTCCAACATTGTAGTATCACATTTTGTTTCTTGCAAGAAGATAACCTGAGGGTTTTCTTGCTTTATCATGTTTTTGAGTAAACGGGTTTTCCTGGGACCGCTAAGCCCTCTAATATTCCAAGAAATTAACTTCATTGGGAAAGATTGATATCATGACTGAAGTACTTAGTTAACTTGGTGTATCTGCCAGAATCCACTAAGGTTTGCCCTACCTTGATTGTTCTTTGGAGAATAGTTTTCCTGCCTCGCTTTTTGATGTCCTTGGCAATGAGTCGCCGATCCCAAGGGCTGTCGGTTTGGATTCCTAAATATTTTTTCCTTTGAGCTCTTGATAAGACTTCTTCCAAGTTTTTTAGCTGTCCTGCTGGAATATTATCAAAATTGTTGGTGGTGCATGCTTGTTCGAGTCTCGGGAGATCCAGATCCCCTATATCTATTAAGTATGTTTCTTCATCCATAAAGTTAGAGTAATCTTGATCTTCCATAGGTTCTTCCACTGTACCAATGCCTGATAATGGATTCTCCATTGGTTTAACCCTTTGGTCCGTAGAGGTCGAGGCTTCCTTGCCCTTGGTATATGATTGAACCCCGGTGGATTCTTCTTTTTTGCTATTTTCATTGTTCTTAGGTGTTGTTTCTGACGGATTCATTGGAGTTTCAGAATGATTTGGTAGGGCTTCAAATTTTTTGCTGGTGGATGGCTTTGGCTGACTGGATGGCACTACATTTGGTTTCAGAGTGGGCTTCTTATTTGCCCTTCGGCGGTGCGCTACCTTGATGAATCCAGATCCATCGGAGCCTTCCTGATCCATAGCAAGGGAGGGTTTCTGATTTAGAGGGTAGTCCCTGAATAAGTGCCCCAGGCCATGACATCTCCGACAGCGAAAGGGCACATGTTCATAATCAATCATTTGTAACCAGTTCTTATCAAAGTGAGAGAGATTTACCGCATCTGGAAGAGGTTGGTTGAGATCCATGTAAACACAAATTCTAGCATAAGAGGTGTATGTACCTTTCTTCGTTTCTTTGGCTGCTTTAACAAAGTCACCTAGCATGTTGCCTATCGCTTTAAGAGATTCTTCCCCCCAAAATTCGTTGGGAAGAGAGTACAGGCGGATCCATACCGGAGCCCAGCTGAGATCTACCGCATCAGGGTTGAAGCGCTCTACCCATCCTTTGAGAAATAGTCTAGCGGAGTTGAAGAAGTAGGGGCCTCCGTCCATGACCCTGTTTCTATCTTCCAGGCAGTTAAAGATAGCTGTGAAAAAACCTTTCGGACCTAGCTGCAGGGTAATGTGCCCTTTGGGATGCCATTTCGCATTTATCTAGCTTCGTAGAGCTCGTTCAATTGGCCACATCCCGATGAAATTCCCTATGAGAGCATGGTCTCTCATATACTGTATTCTTTCTTCAATGATGTGTCCTGGAAGTTCAACTCATGGTCGAATCGCTGCAACTGGTTTACAGGTTGTTGAGTGAATTTCTCACACCTTGTCACCGTTCTGGTTTGTGTTTTCCTTGTCTGCCTGGTTCTCTGGCATTTCATTGTCGTTTTGCGGGGGAGGTTCTCCGCCTCCCCCCGGCTGGTGTTCCATACGGAGCGTACCCACTGGAATAAGGACAAGGATCTAGTGCCGCTCTTGGCTACTGACTACAACAGTAGGAACAGGCTTGTCGTGACTGCAATGGCAGAGGAACAGAGCCTGCAGGAGTCTCGGGAGCTCAAACCCTAGCTGTCGCCCCAATTAGATATTCCCCCAGATGTGTTTATTGTTGTTCCTTCAAAATTCTTTATTATTTGGATTATTTGGGTCATCTCTTGTTCTGAGGATTTGGTCTCTTGTAATAAAAGGAAGTCCGAGGATTATGATCTTTCTTAATATTGACCTTTGAGAAGTTCCAGAGGCCTCTGCAATTCGAGGAGACCAAATTCATTATTTACTATTTGATGGAGTAGAGAGGCCTTTTCCTCTCACATTTAGATTTATTTTTTCTTTGTTTCCAACACTTTTTTCTATGAATGTTTCAATAGGTTGTTGCATTCCCAAGTCCATTTCCTTCATTGCAACTTCATCCATGATTTCCTTATTTGTTTTCTGACCAACCCTCTTATGAATGTCTTCGAGAAGGAGGCAATCTTTTGACTGTTAGTCAAAATTATATCATGAGGATGGGGGATCGAAATTAGTGGAGAGGCATGGGAAGAGGGGAGAGGAAGGAGAGGGGAAAGTGGGGATGAGTCAGGAGGAGCAGAGGGAGAAGGGATCAAGAATTTGGTAGGGAAGGGGGGAGGCTCAATATTTTCATGGTCGAGAGGTGCAAAGGGATTGGATTCAAGAGGGATGGAGAGGGGGGAGGAGGGAAATTTTAAGAGGGAGGGGAAGCAAAGGAAGGAGAAGAAGGCTTTGAAGGCTTGGATACATATATATATTTTTAAGTGGTTCTCATTGAGGGTCTTGAAAGATGTTAGAATCTTTTGTTTCTTTCTTTGGGAATCTATTAACAAAATGACCATATTCGTGACATACCTTGCATTTGAAGGGAAGTTTTTCATAGTCCAACTACTGAATGTGAGTATAATATTCCACTTTAATCTTCACTACTTAAGGTAGGCCCTTTTCCAAGTCGACTTAAACATAGATTCGAGAACAAGCCTGCATGTTCTCTGTTTGTTCGCTTCGATCAATGTATATCCCTATTGAAACCTTGAAAATCGTTGCTTACAACATTGGGGGAAAACCACGTCATCTAGACCTTGGTTGGCAGCTCCTTTTCCATTTGGTGTAGTGGCTCCGAGTAGGGGTAATGGGACCAGTTTCCCAATATAAATTATGATAGTCCCGATGGGGTGATATATGATAGTTTAGAGGAATGTTTAAGCTAAAAGTAATCTAATATAGACTAATAATCACATTCATATATCCTAATTTAAACACTATCTATATATGACTATACTCGGGAATAAAATTGAAACATGCGATCTACAATAATGTTCTAAAACAATTGGCAATAAAGATCACTCAACTGCAATAAGAAGTGAAATCGTTTTAACAATAATCATTTCGGATAAATAGTTAGTCAAAAAAATTATGAAAGATATATCACATAAGAAATTATTCATATATTCAACATAAAATTTAGGCCATCACCATACAAAAGTGCAATAATGCTAGAAGAAAATTTATTGCTTAATATATAAATAAAACAAAATCACAAGATAAAAGTACCTTTGTAATAAGTTCTGCTCATGTGTTTTAGCAATATCGACCTACTTCCAATTAATCCAACACCATTTAAGAGTATAAAAGTGCAATTTCAGTAGAAGATGCCAGATAAGATGAAAATAAATCTTATTCCATTCATTTCACCAGAACTTCCTCAAAGGGACAGAAGTGCATGTTTTGAAGATTGTTTTTGATAAAATTTATGAACCCCTCTCTAAATGCATGAGAGGGGTTTAAATACTAAACTATAAATCCTAAGAATAGATTACTACAAAAATAATTGAGGAGGTTTAAACGACCTTCCAAAAATTATGCAAAACAAAACAAAAATAGAAATAGAACATGGTGACTAACTCCTTTGCATTTGATATTTGAGATTGCAGATGTCCGTCATTAGTTTGAGTTGTGTCGGTTGGCTAATCGCAGATTTCAACTGCCTAGTGAGCATGACATAGGTTTGTGTTGGCACCATTTTTTACGTGGAAGAGGTTAGGCGTCATAGGGTCATCCATTGGCTATAAGGTTTAACTAAATATTGCCAGTATGCTTCCCAGTTTAACCTTGTCATTTGCCTAATTGCTTCATCCTTTTCTCTTATTGCCTACCTCTACTTGAGCTGTATCACATTCGAAAGAAAACTTGGTATAGACTCTTCCACTAGGTTTGCGTTGTGTAGAGTTTTGTTGATGTTTTCAATAACACATTTAATTGCTGTTGCTGTGACCATTGTTGCCTTTTCTGCTTGTCTAAGCCGAGAATCCTAGTCTACAAATATAATTTATTTATGTGAATCCTCCAGTATAGGAAAATCATCCTTCTTCCCATTCTTTGAATTATTTGAGGTGATGAAGTCGGAAACTCTTTTCAAGATGTCATCATATTTGAGTCTCATGCCAATAGCTTGACTTGTTAACTTGTCACTAGTCTCGCAATAAGGACTCAACTGTGAGACCTTTTAGCATAGAATTTACTTTTGGTGCATTATCTGGGAGTTAAGGCTGAGCACTTCAATTATAAACTGATCAATATTCAGACTGTCCTTATACTTATCTATTAACACTTGTATCTATGCTTCCTTTTAAACTGGCTTGATGTTTTATTTTCATATGCTTGAATTCTTGTTGGAGCTTGGCTATTTGTAGTTCCACTTGTTGGTTAGATTTTTCTTGTTCTAATTGTTGTTCCAACAACATAATTTTATTTTCTTGTTCTCTGAGAAACATTTGTACCTCCGTTTCTTTATCAATATTCGTTGTAGCCTAGGCTCCTGCAAACTCAGACAGTCTAGTAAGGTTGTCAAATGGGTCAATGGGTGAGTCTTTCTAGACAATATCCATTGGTTCATTATCGAGAGTAGTAGCGGCTGTAGCATCCAACTTCATCTTCTTTCTTTGCCTTTATGGGTTGGGATAAAGAAAACATCTAAAGGAGGAATCTCCTCAATTCTCAAAACAATTTTAGAGGTAGGAGTGGCCAGAATGTGCTCTATCTCTTGAGTAATTACATTTTTCTCTACTGTAATTTATTGAGTTCTTTTGTGTCGTGGAGTCTGTGGTTCAGGTGCTTGTCCCTCTGTATGAAGAATTTTATTAAAATGCTCCCGTTCTTTCTCTAAATCAATCACCAGGGGTTTTCTTCACTAGCTGGAGGTGGAATGAATTTCAGCTTGTTTTTTAGCTAAGGTTTGCTCAGTTGTATTTTCTGTAGATTTGGCTGTATCCTTTTCTGAGTCCTTACTTTTGCTTCCCCTATTCTGTGACTATTTCTCTGATTTATCTGACTACCTGGTAGACTTCTCTTAGGACTTTGCTTCGAAATTATCTTTAGAATTTTCTCTAGAGCTCCCTTCTAGGCTTACGCTAGGAGTTGTCTCCCTTATTGGTTCAATCAATAATTGGTCCAATGGAACCTTTAACAATATCCTTTCTCTATATTCATGAAAGGCTTCAAGCAATTATGGGTCAAAAAGTAAAGATGACATGTGCTTCATCTCTGTGAATGTCTCTTTCTATAGGAAGACATCGTCAAATGCGTCTTCCTCATGAATGAAACCTTCACTTTCACAATGGTAGTGAAGTGCGATTTGGGTCATACTTCCTTCTTGGGAATTTAGGTAATTTTAGAGATTGCATGATCTCTGCTTTTTTGAATGCATGCCCAAGATCGTGCAGTGAAAATTGTCCACATTGCAATGGAAAAGTAGGCGAAATGGCCTTTTTCACTTCCTTTAATCCTTTTCTCAGCCCAACCTCACTCACCGTTTAATAGGCTATCTCTCTAGCCATCAATTTGTCTAAAACATAGTATGGGAGGACATGCAGTGAGGCAATGCTCCCAAATACTCTGATATATGTGAATGTTTCCTCCCCAAAACATCTGACCATTGGGAGGATATCCACCTCAGCTTCCTTAGAAAACCTAGGGGCATCTCAGTTGTAAACCTGTTTATGGAGCAACAACATGAATCCATGAAAAATATTGTAAAAATGTGGGTGAAATTGAGACTCCCACATGTTCTTATGATATATATGATTGGTAATTGGATCCTTCACAGTCCACTTCCATCCCATGATAGGAAATTTTGAAACAAAATAAATTGCATCCATCACATAGGCACTCATAAAAAATGGAGGGTAAATGCTCGAAAAGATACTCCTTTTACTCCTATAATCAATTATCGCCTTTGCTAAATTATCAGACAAACTTTGGGCCCAATTCATTATGGTTGCGTTTATGACTACATCTATTAATGGTAGCCATTCTAGGGAAAATTTAGTGCTATCAAACTTTCCAAACATCCTACATAGCATGGCTATTGCAAAACTATAGGGAGGAGAAATAGATGCAATAGAGTACATATCCAATTTGTCCTCTTTTATCTTGCCCTCATTATTCAACAAGGTCTAGGTGACATTTTCTGGGTCCTTGTTCTCTTTGGAAAAATTCTCAAGGAACTATTTGTTGTAGATGACTTGTGGCTCTAGTAGGTGGTACATAAGCTGTAGATTGTCTGGAGAAAAAGAGCCCATAACCTCTTGGCTTATATTGTTAAATTCTCTCTCTGAGATATCAGCCTAATCAATAATCCACTTCACCATATCTGTATAAGGGATTATCTTTGTGTGCATGGCTACGCGACACTACAAGAAAGAAGGTCATTAGTGAGGGTCATGCTTGTGATAGACCTTTAAGGTCCATCACCGATGTGACATATGGTGACGGTCTTTAAAAAAGCATTGTTGTAAGTGTATATAGTGATGGTCCTTTAAGGTTTGTCACCAAAGCCATTTTCAATGACACTTTTGGTGAGGGTTGTTAAAGGCTCGTCACTAATTCTCTTTTTTGTGACACTTTTGGTGAGGGTCATTAAATGTCCATCACTAATTCTCTCTTTGGTGACACTTCTAGTGACGATATTTTATTGACTGTCACTAATGATCTTTTTGGTTACTTTTTGTGACGGTCAATAAATGTTCGTCATCATTGATCATTCCAATGAGTTTTTTATGACGCTTCATGCCTGTGCTAGACCTTTAAGGTCTGTCACCGATGTCGCATATGGTGACGGTCTTTAAAAGATTGTTGTTGTAAGTGTATATAGTGATGGTCCTTTAAGTTTTCTCACCAAATCCATTTTCAATGACACTTTTGGTGAGGGGATTTAAAGGCCCATCACTAATTTTCTCTTTGGTGACACTTTTGGTGAGGGTTGTTAAAGGCCCATCACTAATTCTCTTTTTGGTGACACTTCTAGTGACGATATTTTATTGACCCTCACCAATGCTCTTTTGGGTTACTTCTGGTGACGGTAAAAAAATGTTCATTATCATTGATTATTCCAATGATTTTTTGATGAAGCTATGTACTTATTACTATATTTTTTTCAAAATATAATGATTTAAGACCATTGTTGTGGAGTCTTTCTTATTATGTGTCCAAGGTCATAGTGGTTATAAAAGTCAGTCAATTTGTTAAGAATTAATTAGTGTGTATCATTTCCCTCAAGTCATAAGAATATAGTTTTCCTATGAGTCAACACATGATTCATCTCTATTAGATTTATTATCTAGCAATTTTCCTTTAAATACAGTTCCACTAGTGTGCGTAGGAACTATATTATTTAATACATAATCAAGCTCTATCAATTCTATTAATGAGAGAGACCTAGCGCTCCTCAACACTCATGGCACACCATAACATGCTTTGGAATAGTACACTAACATTCCTTGGCACCTCGCATGTCTTGGAACATATTTGTACCTAGAACATCTTGCCATGAGTAGGATTCCCAAGCACTTGTTGGCATGCCCTAGCATAGCATAACACTCCCCTATCATGTGTTGGCATGCCCTTGAACACCTTGGAAAAATATTGCATTGAAAAACATTAGAACTTGGCACACATTGGCACTTGGCATGTATTGGAACATATTATAAGTGTGCCTAGCATGCCCCTTTTGAAAAATATAAAGTCCTGACTTATGAACCCTCTTATATGTTCATTTCCTTGCATTTTAGCTTGTTTATTCCTTTTGTTTCCTTGAAACTCCTTGACGCATATTAGCATATTATGGCACCATGCACATCCTAGCATGTCTTAGCACTTGGAATGCCTTGGCACTATTTGGCACATGCTAGCACACCTCAAAAATACCTAGCACACTCTAGCGCTTCTTGACATTATCTGATATTACCTAACGTGCCTTACCCATGCTTAGCATACCTTGTCACTCCCTCCTTGGCATGACAGCTAACACTCATTAACACTCCCCAACGCACCCTTATATTCATTCACTTCCATGCATTTTGACCTGGTGCTCCCTTGTGTTGTCCTAGTACTCCCTAACACTCCTCAGCATGCATTGGAACTCTCTAGCACACCTTAGCACTCTTCAATATGCTCTTCCACTTCATAGCATGCATCACACTCCTAGATGCACATTGGAACTTGGCACGTGTTGGAAATTGGCAAGTATTAGCATGTTTGACATGAGTTGAGATGACTTGGTATGATTTGGCATGGTTTAATATTAAAGTTATTTGAGATAAATTATTGGAAACTAGATGAGAAGAAACCGAGGAAGATTTGGCACTTAGAATGCATTGACACTTGGCACTTGGCACCTATTGGCACCTAGTGTTGGTTTTCCTAGCATGACCCTCATGGAAAAGGTAAATTGATGACTTATTAACCCTATTATGTGCTCATTTACTTGTATTTTAACTTTTTCCTCACTTTTGTTCCCTTGACAGTCCCTGGCATGCATTTTCACACCCTTGTACTTCTTGGCATGCCTTCACACTTTGCACGTCTTATCTTGTTTGACATGTCTTCGTACTATTTGGCACATGTTAGCATGCCCTAGCATTCCATAACACACATTGGCATTTATTACCTTACAACTAGCATTAAATTTTTCCATGACTTGGGAACATTACATTCACTAGAACACCTTGGCGCTCCCTAGTTTTCATGCCCTATGTTATCCTCCACAATGTCCTAGGCTAGTGAGGAGATTGACAGAGGTAATCAGAAACCAAGCTTTTAGTTTGGTAGCTAGCCGTAACAAAATAGAGAGGGATCTCTCTATGAAATCACAACAAAGAGATGATTGGAATGTAAAGGATTTTAGGCTAGATAGTTAGGTTTAAGTAGGTTTTGGAAAATTTAGGGTTTTGTTGCTGGATAAGGGAGAAAAATCAGGGAGCTAGGTCATAGGATCAAAGGGTTACAACAAAAAATACAAAAAGGAGAAAGGTAGCATTACTTTTGTGATGGATCCTATGGTTTTTGATGTAGTGTAGTGTTTAGAAGAAGCAAAAGGTATTAATGAGCATGAAACATGAATTCATTAAGCAAGAAATAAAGTAACACAATGATTTTTCCATCGAAATAGAGCTTTATGCAAATAATTTTGTTTATAAAATATAAGGAAAACCATTGAATAATTGATGAATGGAAAGAGAATATTAATATATTTCATATAAGGCTATAACAGAGAAAAAAGAACATCACAAAATTACTGCACATGAATTCCTAGATAATAGTTGCAAATTGTGTCCTTTGATTTCCAAAAAATGTCCAAGTACAAGCTACAATAGTTCTCTCCTCTGAAATCCAACCCGTTCTATCACTAAGAAGCTGACACATAAATACCAAAACAACAACTCCCCACGCTTAGGGGTTGAATCAATGACTCTAGGAACTATTCCATGAGGTGTTCTAACCAAACCCTAATGTCTAGGGAAGTTAAAAACGACTTTTACAATTAACTTTGACTCCAACCTCTCTCATAAATGAGGTCAAATTGACATAAAAACAAATTATAAATGTTAACCACCCATTATTTACATTTACTTTTACCCCTCACATTCATCTACTTCACCCTTTTGACTTTTACCAGAGACAAACTAGGAATTACAAAAAATTACACAGTGAAAATTTTACAAAAAACTCAGAAATTTCTAGGTGTACAATGAACTGTTGGAGGCCATTTTTGAGTTCCTTTATAAAGTCCAAATCCAGATCGAAAGCCTTTTCTAGAAATCTGGGAGAGTGTATATGTCTTTAGAGTATTGTTTCACTCAAAATGATAAATGTTTAGCTAAGATATGACCATTCTCCCAAGGTGTCTCCAGATGCGCAACGAAATGGGAAGAGAGGGGTAGAAAGGTGATTTTTTGCCTTTTTTTTGTAAATTTCTCAAAACCTTAGCCCCAAACTAGGAAAGTGGGAAAATGGGGTTTGAGATGGGGTCATAAGCTTTCCAAAAATGCTAATTTTACATCATTTGGAGCCCTGAGGAAGAAGCAAAGAGTGAGCTCACTGTACTGCTAGACAAAAAATTGCCAAAAAATTGCAAGTCTACACTAAAACACAAAATTTTCTCAAGACCCTCACAAAATTTGTCTAGAGATGCCTCCTTAGCACACCTAGAACTTGCTAACACTCCCTATCATACACTATTATTCATTCATTTCCATGCAATTGAAACTAGTCCTTCCTTGTGTTTCCCTGACACTACCTAACATACCTTGTCAATGCCTCCTTAGCACTGCTAACACTCCCTATCACACAATCTTATTCATTCATTTACATGTAATTGAAACTAGCCCCCCTTTGTGTTTCCCTGGCACTCCCTAGCATGCGTTGGTACCACACCCTAGCACCTGACACCTCTTGGCATGCCTTAGCACTTGGCATGTATTGGAATGACTAACATACCTTGGAACTTTCTAGCATGTGGTATCACTTCCTGGCATTCCTTGCACACCTTGGCACTCCCTAGTTGGCATGCCCTCATAGATAGCCTTACTTTTTTTGTGACTTTGGAACCCAACCAAGCCATTGAAAAAATAGTGTTATCCCTAGGAAAAAGTCTCCCTTTGTCTAAAATTGTTGTTTCCATCCCCTTATCGAAATCGTAGGCTTACCTATTGCAATTCCTATTATGAAATTATCCTAATACACTTCATCCTTGGGACACCTGGAAGACACTCTTATTCGTTTGTTTCCATGCGCTTCGACCTAGTTCTCCCTTGTGATGCCCTCACACTCCCAAACACTCCTCGACATGCATTGACATTATCTAGCATGTGTTACCACACCTTTTCATTCCTTTGCATGCCCTGGAACTCCTTAGCTATCATGCCCTCATAACTACCCTTATTGGTTTTAAGACTTGGGAACCAACCAAGTCCTACCTCAACTACAACATCTTGACCAAGTTATAGTTACTATAGCTATATTATCCCTTGTTCATCTAAGAATGGCCTATAACTCATATTAGGCTACTCATGCCCAATCTTAGCTCATCTCACTTAAGAAGTTACCAAGTCAAGGCACATGTCTAAATATGGCCATAAAACAACTAAGCAACATAGTTACATATTGACATGGAATAACACCTGGCATGTTTAACAATCCCTTGGCACTATGTGGCACATGTTGGCATTCCCCGCATGCCATGGCATGCTTTAGTACTCCCTATCATACCGTACCACTCCTTGACATGTCATGGCGCTCTTGTATGCCATGGAACTACCTAGCATATAACTTTGTCACTCCCTCCTCAACACACTTGGAATTCACTAACACTCCCTATCATACACTCTTATTCATTAATTTCCATGCATTTTGAACTAGTTTTCCTTTGTGTTTATGTCGCACTCCCTAACACTCCCTGACACGCATTGGCACACCCTGACACACATTAGCATACCCTAGCATGTCGCCCTAACACTCTAGAATTTCTTGGCACCACCTAACATACCTTGTTGTCCCCTCCTTAGCACACCTAGAACTCACTGACACTCCTTGTCACACACTCTTAGTCATTCATTTCAATGCATTTGAAACTAGTGCTCCCTTATATTTCCATGGAACTACATAACACTCCGTGGCATGTATTGGCACACCCTAACACCTGACACATCTTGGCATGTTTCCTCGGCTTCTAATATGCCTTAACACTGCCTAGCATACCTTATCACTCCCTCCTTAGCACACTTGGAACTCACTAACACTTCCTGTCACAAAATCTTAATCTTTCATTTACATGCATTATTTTCACCTATTGCTCCCTTGTGTTCCCTTAGCACTCCTTAACACTTCCTAGCACGTGTTTTTGATGGAAAAAACAATATATATATAGGGCAGCTCATCCTCTATTTGTGGACAAGTAAATTTGGTTAAGTAATTCTGTAATAAGAAGTGCTAAGATAACCAACCAAGAGAAGGAAACAAAGAGAGAAGATTTTGGTGTTTTTTATGGATTTGTTTTAGGGCTAATAGATCCACATGTGTGAAGGAAGGAAGAACTATCTACTATAGAAAAGGTCGAAGATCTTGTTGTTTTCCAAGAAGTCAAATCAAGGAAGAAGATAAGCAAGGTTACACGCCGAATTATAATAAAATTTTATACCATCCAAGTGAAGAAGATCAAGGTTCAAAAGGTTAGTCAACCACACGTTCTAGGGTTTATGCAAGAGGGCCAAGAACCACAGATCTGATACATGGAACTAGAATTTGAAGGATAATCGAGTTATTGAAGGAAGAAGCCTAATCATCATTGACTCAAGGAAAAATAAGGAAGTTGAATCAAGGAGGCTTGTGACTTGGTCTTGGAGAGGTCAATGAGTCAAGGGTCTAGGCCATGATCTTGGTATTCGTCAATTGAAGTCTATATAAGAAGAAGATCTCATTTGGGTTTTCCTATCATGTTGGAGAGGTTTTGGCCCTGGTTGATTGTATATTCTATGTGTCTCTTGTCTCCTCATTTTTTATGCATTGGTATATTTTTGATGAAGAATATTGTTTTGAGCATTGTTTGTTATTGTGGATTAGTCTTGAATTTGTTTGTGTATGAAAAATTTGTTGGGTTTTTAAACTATGAGTAGAGAAGTGTTTGATTGATGCATGCTTCCTACAATAAAATGTGTCTCTTACTTAAACAATTAATTTAGTGGAAACATGGGTATTTGGACAATTATTTTGGAATTTATGCACTTTACAAGTACATCAACTCATATAATGCATAAATATAATGGAAAGTTGTAACGTGTTGCATCATAGAAAAGATGTTGATAAAATATGATAGCTTAAGTGTACATGATAGTTTGGAAAGGTGGGGAATAACTCTTATTTAGTCATAGGTATCCTAATCAATTCCTTTTTTGATATTTAAATTTCCATGATGATTTTGAAAGTAGGTGGGTAGCAATTCTTACTCATGTCATAGATAACCTAACGAGCACTTTTATCTATCTAGAATGATACTAGATACAAAACATTTTTGTATTGTGTGCTTCAATTTTTTTTTATAATATATCACATTATAAAAACTTTAAAATAAGCTTCTCACTTTTGTTCTTGCATTTGTGGTAAAATCTGAACCCAGATTCTGAAAGTAGTGTTATTTTGGAGGATACCAACAATATTTTTCACTCCATAAAGGTTTTAACCTATCTTTAGTCTTTGATGAGTTTTTTTGGATGATTGTACTTTAAAAATAAAGATGCATCTATAGTTTTCTCACTTGCTAATTTAGAATCAATGAAACAAATCAAAATAATTACTTACATTTATTTGTAGAATTTACATGAAATTGATGGAACATAGTGATTACATCAAATGAGTGTGAAATTGAATTTTGAAATCTTCTTGATGTCCTCAATGCTTGGAAAATGTAATGGGATCAGATGATAAGTTAACATGTAAGGTATTTAATGAGACATAGCTTCTCTTCTAAGAAACATATATCTAAACCAAGTGCAATACCAGGGAGAGAGAGGATGTTGTAGTGTGCAAAGCTTAGTTGTGTGGGTTTGGGGCTAAGGCATAGTTGCTCCATTTAACTAAAGTAAAATGAGAGGAAATGAGGCAATTCATATTTTGTAAATCTTAGCTATGAGGATTTGGGGTTCAAGGCTTAGTCACTTCACAATTGAAATAAAATGAGATCAAATGAGACAAGGACTTGCAAATTATTAGTTATATGTAATGACATTAAAGTGAGTAAACAAAAAGTATCAAAATTTGAAGTAGAATCAACCCTTGTGTTTGAAAATTTAGTCAAGCATTTTTTTATGGCTGAATTCCCCTTCAATATACATTTCATTAATTAAAAATCTTAGAAAACCCCATCTATGTAATCAAGGTATCCCTCTTAGATGCACAAACCTTTCCCCTTGGATTCCCATTGACTTTGAGGTTGTGTTCCCCTACACTCCTATATGCTTACTAGGGATACTACACTCGAACATGACAGATTCTAAGACATATTGTGATAGGGGGGATGAGGGTTTCGGAAATTCTTGTTGCCACAAGAAAGTCTTGCCATGTTTAGTTCAACAATACGGATGCAAAATGCTCATGTAGAATGATTTATGGTGCTTCTTGGTGCAATATTACCAATTCATGGAGAAAGATCAATGGTTCCTTGGGTGGAACTATACCAATGTGTGGGTGGGACAAGGCTCATGAGATTCATTTTTTACTACCATCACAATGAACTACAACCAAATTGACTCATAAGATTTATTTTTTACTGCCATAACAACGAACTACATCCAAATTGGTTGTAAAAGATTGCATTGTTAAAAGTTAATTTTTAGCTTTAAAGTTTGACATAATAATTATAAAACCAAATCTCATTTCTTTAAATAACATGGAAACCCATAATATTAGTGTTAGATAATTAAACATTAATAAACAATATTTATAGTTTTTTTGTTTAATTATATAAAATCCAAATCTGAATTTGTTTAAAATTACAACTTACAACATGGTTAATTATTTTGTAATTTTGAAAAAAAAAATATAATTATTTGAAAAGAGTATACAATAAGATAAGAAAATATACATTCCATACATTTATATATTCATAAATATAATGTTTTTAAAATTTATAAAAAAATAAATAATTATAATTAAAAAATTTAACGATCATCCAAATTAAAAATTTAATTTCTGCCACATGTTCTTTCTTGCCTTAGTGTATTCGAATGAATGTTGAGTAGTTGAAAAAAAGGAAAGACCATTTTTCCACATTTTCTTCCTTGCCTTAGTGTATTCAAAATGAATGTTGAGTAGTTGAAAAAAGAGGAAAGACCATTATGTCATGTTTTCTTCCCCCCTTAGTGTATTTGAATGAATATTGAGTAGTTGAAAAAAGAGGAAAGACTAGAATAAGTTTTCTTCCCCACCTTAGTGTATTCGAATGAATGTTGAGTAGTTGGAAAAAAGGAAAGACCATGGGCACAGAATAATCTGATCTGTGACTATATGGAAACAGCTACATGTTTCTCAATCAATCTTTAGGGTTTCTAGATCGATGACCATTCTTAGAATTGAATTTGCAAATTTGTTTTATATTTTCACATGAAATGTATGTTGAGTAGTTGAAAAAAAAAGAAAGACCATGGGCACAGTACAATCTGATCTGTGGCTATATGGAAACAGGTACAGGTAGTTGGATCAATTTTTAGAGTTTCTATATCAATGGTCATTCTTAGAATTGATTTGCGAATTTGTTTTATATTTTCACATGAAATGTTGGAGTAATTCACTGGAAGCTATTGTTTCATGGTTGAATTTGGATGCGTTGAGAAATAAGATTGAGGATGATCTCTTCAATGGCTTGCTCACAAAACATGGATCTATTTTCGCTGTGCAAATTTGCACCACGATGGAAGGATCATAAGCATTGGTCTTCTTTCAAGAGCCCAATAAAATACTTTCACAGGTATCCTTTCTCTCCTTTAATTCCTTCCTATATTTCAATTGCTTCAAACAATCTACAAACTTTTTCACCTGAAATTAGGTTATTTGGGTTTTGTTTTTTAAGAATTTAGCTTCAAATGAACTAGCCCGCAATTGCTATATTGGCAATGAAATTTATATTAAATATACAATGAACCCTTATAGTAGTTTGGTAGTATACCACACTAGAAATTACAAAAATAGTAGTTTGGTAGTATACAACACCAGAAAACAGTGAAAAAAACAACAACATAAACTTTTTAGGGTAACTCCCTACCCTCCCTCATTTCAATGCAACACGAAAAGATTTTCTTGCTCTCTTTCCATTCCTGATGGGACTAGCCCAAACTTCACATGGTTCTACACAATAAAGATTTTAATTAACACAATATTATATTAACCACCGATTAAATGATTTAAACAATGATTAAGTTATGGATTAAATAGTTGCGGTTTGTGACTTAACTTAGGATATTTATGGACTTTAGTAAGGTGGTATTTATGACTGTAGTTATTGTCATTATACTAGCGCCTTGTTTTGCGTTTCCCACTCCTTTGTTCTTACCAAAACCTTTCCTCCTAATGTTGCTTGGTCATTTCTACTCTTCGTTTGTTCAGTGTCGAGGGTTTGCTCTATAATTCTTATGTTGCCTTTGTATGATGCTACACTACGACTATGTGCGCATCGGTCAGGGGCTACTCTGCTTGAGAGTATGGCACCTGCATTTACCTGGGTAACTTGTGGCCTTGGCTCTTTGTGCATAGGATGGTAATTCTGTTTGCTTGTGTGAGTATATGTCTATAATTCGCATGCGACTGATTGAATTAACTTTGTTCCATGGTCATTGTTTGTTCTGAGGTTGTTTTGCTAGTTAAACTTAGTGGTTTTGTGCATGCATTTAGGTTGCAAAGCGGTGGAACTCTTCTATTTTTGACTTCACTTTAGGTAACTTCGTCTGTGCATGATTTACTCTATTCCCTTTGTTGTTCTGTCTCTAACTGAACTCACTCCTTTGTCTCAATTGGCATCTGAGTTTTTGTGGCTCAATGGCCTGCACTCTATCTGCACTGCAAACCCTCTAGGTAAGGAAAAGAATCTCTCTCTGCACATGAACTTACTTGTTTCTTTTTCCTTTCATGGTCGACAACTATGCTCACAATCTTATTTCGATTCACTTACAGGTTGGGGGTTTGATAATGAGCGTGTCTGGAGTAGTCACCTCAGCTTTTTCTTAGTAGGCTCTGTCACTGTCATCAATTTTGTTTTTAAGTTAGGGCCTGTAGGTTCTGATGGTTCGGTTTCCTCAATACTTGTTCGTGGATTTCCCTTTGCTGTAGTCAAGCATCTTGGGTCGATTTAATGCAGTCTTTCTTGTGTTTTGCTACTTTGTGTCTGTAAATTTGTATTAAATGGAAGCTATCCCAAAACCCTTGTATAGGGTTTGTTGGTCATTAGGATTTGTGACTGCTTGTAGGGTTATGTTTGGACCTTGTTATATATATACAAGAATTTCATTTTATAATGGAAATAAATTACAGAGAATTCGTTTGCTTTAAGTTACCTTTGTTCTAAATGTGGTTGCTCGATTGTTATTTCTCTCGTTCTGGTTTGGACTCCCTCGAACTGTGCCTGCAATTCTTGTGTGGCTTCCTTGACTACTTTTAATAATTTCAAAGAGGAAAATGATAGAACCACACCTGTACTATGGTTGTTACCCATGATTTCTTCAACGACTAGAAAACATAGATAGACATATTAGTGTTTGCTCAGATAGATGGACGAAAGTATTCTCTGCCTTTTATTGCTGTGTGGATCGGCTCATTTCGTCCAAACTGCTTGTAGTTATACTTGTCTATTTTGGTCATGATTTCTCTTAATGGGTTACCAACCCTCATTCAGGGAATTCGCGTACAGTCCTTGTTATTTGAGTTCTATTCCTTTAGAAAAGAAAATGAAAGAGAAACTCTGCATGCACCATATTGGCTATTCTAGTTGTTCAATGATTAGGAAATAAAGAAATATTATGGCTATTACAGATGGATTCGAATGAATAAAATTGTCTGCTCTTTTTATTATGGATACTTGTATGTTGAACCTTTTGAATGAATTACAATCTTCCCATTATACTATTCGTTCACAGTTGCCTGAACTGTGTGTAGTTACTTTCAGTTTTTATTCTATTAGTTATGCAACTGCATAGGCATTCGGTTCTATTTACATTAAAAGATTTCATACTTGACATGTTTGTCGTTTTTTTTCTTCTAAAATGAAAGAAACGGTTATATAACTATTGTTTATTAAAGATAGACAAGACAATGACCCTAACTGAAATTAAAAAAAAAACAAATTCCTACCTTCTACTTTGACTTTTTAAACATAAAGAAACCAATCATTGTTAAACCTTCCACCTTGGCAGAGACCAACACCCGGTCATGGTGCCCTAGCTGGATGCTCTTGCATTAGGCTCCCAGGGTAAAAGGAAATCATCACTCCAGTCCATGAGTTTCTCGACTGAAGAACCCACCTGCTCTATTTGCCTAGGATCAAGCCACGAACTATCCTCAATAGGATGGTTCTTCCACTTGACTGGATATTGCAGATACTCCTTCCACCGAGTTCGTTTGGCCACCTGAGTGTCGAGGCTTCTCTCATTATCGGGAGGCTAAATGTAAGGCATTTGTCTCATCCAAGTTTCACTTCCATCTTGGGTTTCCCATGTAGGCCGTGTGGTTCTGTCTTCTTCTTCTGGGTCAACAGTGTAGGGAAACAGGTCTGCCACATTGAAGATGGGCGAAATTCCTATCCATGGTGGCAGGTGTATCTCATAGGCATTCACTAAAAATTTCTAGAGAACTTTGCATGGACCTATCTTCTTGCACTTCATCTTGTTGTATGCAACTCTAGGGAAGCATTCCTTGTGCAAATGCGCGAGGACTTCATCTCCCACATTAAACTGCACTTCCCTTAATTTCAAATCTGCTTGCTGTTTATATTTTTGGAGGTTGTCCTGCAATTTAATTTTTACTTGCTCATGCAAATCTCTCATTGCGTTAGTGAAATCTTCCCCATCTGCAATTTGCCTTTCCTATTGTCCTAGATCTCGCAACTCATGCACTCCACGAGGATGCATGTCGTACAAGATTTGAAAAGGACTGCAACTCGTACTGCGATTGGGCAAGTTGTTATAAGTGAACTCTTCCTGGTCAAGTACTTGATCCCATATCCACGAATTCTCACCAATCAAGCTTCATAGTAGGTTCCCTAGACTTTTGTTTACCACCTCTGTTTGTTCATCACTCTGCGGATGATAAGCAGAACTGTAACTCAACTGTGTGTCCATCTTCTTCCACTGGGTGTGCCAAAAGTGCCCTGTAAACTTCAAATCCCTATCAGAGAGGATAGACTTAGCCAAACCATGTAGCCTAAAAATCTCTATAAAGAACAAGTGGGCCACGTGAGTGGCATCGCTGGTTTTTCTGCAAGGGATGAAATGCGCCATCTTTGAAAACCGGTCCACTACTACCATCACCGAGTCATAACCCCACTGTGTCCTTGGTAGACCCAAGATGAAGTCCAAGATGACTGAGTCCCATGGTCTACTTGGAACAGGAAATGGTGTATAAAGTCCTGTGTTTTGACTGTGACCTTTTGCTAACTGGCACACTTTACATCTGGTCACAAATCGCTATACATCCCTTCGAATTTTTGGCCAAAAGTAAAAATGTTCGAGTTTCTCTAGTGTCTTGTGTATGCTAAAATGTCTAGCTAGACCTCCACTGTGCTTCTCTCAAATAATATTATCTCTCATCGAGCAGTCAGGAATGCATAGCTATCCTCCTGTAAACAACAATTTCTCCTACAAGTTATAGTCCAACCATGGACTATTGTCTCTCACCAAAGGATTCTGGCATGCTTCATAAGCCTCCTTAAAATATGTGTCATGTTGATCTTAATCTTTCAAGTGCTCAAAACCCAGCACTTGTGCAGTACTCTCCTGCAAGATTAAAGCCCTTCTACTCAATGCGTCCACCACCTTGTTGGCTTGCCCGTTGATGTGTTTCAACGCAAATGTGAAACTTTGCAAATATTCCACCCACTTGGCATGTTAAGTGATTCAGATTGTGATATTGCATCACATATTGTAGTGCAGAATTATCCGAGAACAAAACAAATTCATTCCCCAACAAATAGTGTCTCCAATGCTTCAGTGCTTGGACGACAACATAGAATTCCTTATCATAGGATGAGTATTTTTGCCTGCTTCATTCAACTTCTCACTGAAAAATGCAATAGGTTTATCCTCCTAGCTGAGTACATCTCCAATAGTCATACCTCTAGCATCACAACGAACCTGAAAAATCTTTTTAAAATATTGAAATCTCAGGATCGGTCTCTCTGTGATCTTTTTCATTAGTAGCTAAAAACTCGTCTCTGCTGCATTAGTCCATCGAAAAGGCTGACTAGCCTTTTTGATAGTGTCTAACATAGGTGCGCAGATTTCACTAAAATTTCTTATAAATTTCCGGTAAAAACTCGCTAACCCATGAAAACTACGTACCTCAAATAAGCTTTTCAGGGATGGCCAATTGACTATCGCTGCAATCTTTTCTGGATCCATCTTCAGCTCATTTTCTGCTATTACGAAGCCCAAATAAACCAACTCTTTTTGTAGAAAAATACACTTTTTCAGATTTATCAGTAGCTTATTCTATTGCAATTTTTCCAACACTTTTTGAACATGTTGAAAGTGTTCCTCCCTTGTCTTACTGAAAATTAATATGTCGTCCAGGCACACTATCACAAACTTCCTGATGTATTCTTTTAGCATTTCATTCATTAACCGCATAAGGGTACTGGGTGCATTGATCAGTCCGAATAGAATAACTAACCACTCATACAATCCCTCGTTAGTCTTGAAGGTTGTCTTCCACTAATCCCCCTCTCGAATTCAAATCTGATGATACCCACTCTTTAAATCTATCTTAGAAAAATATGTTGCCCACTTAGGTAATCCATCATGTCGTCCATCCGTGGTAGTGTAAGTCTATACCAGAAGGTGATCTTGTTGATGGCCCTCGAGTCTGTGCACATCCGCCATTCTCCTCCTTTCTTGGGAGCGAGTACTGTTGGAACTGCGCAAGGGCTCAAACTCTCCCTTATCAACCCTTTGTCTAGCAGTTCCTGTACCTGCTTTCTAATCTCCTCATTGTCTTTGCGTCTCATCCGATATGTTGCCTTATTTGGCAAGCGTGCTCTGGGTATAAAGTCAATATGATGATTTATGCTTCTTTTGGGGGGCAATTTATTTGGTAAGTCATCCACCACTATATCAGTAAACTCCTGCAACATCTGCTGAATTTCTGTGGGCAAATCTGACACCTCTATGCATAGCAATACATCTTTTCTCTTCTTACAACATCCTAGCATACCTTGTTGTCCTCAACATGTTTCCTTCTCATTAACAATGTTCTTGTCTCACTTGTCCTTGCTGTCTCTTCATCTTTGATGGGCACAAGTGTATACTTGATCCCATCTTTGACAAAATTATAACAGTTTGTGTTTCCATCATGTACCACCTTCTTGTCATACTGCCATGGCCTGCCTAGTAGTATGTGACATACATCCATCGACATTATGTCACAAATGACCTTATTCTTATATTTTCCAATATGAAACTCCACTTCACTTTGCTCATCTACCAGCAACTGATGGCCTTTTTGCAGCCGTGAAACTTTGTAAGGGGTGGGGTGTTTCAACCACTTCAACCCCAACTTTTCCACCATCTCTCTGGCCACCAAGTTATCTGTACTTCCACTGTCAATAATCAGCTTACAACACTTACCATGTGACTTAAAAGCTGTTCGAAACAAAGCTTTCCACTGAGTTTTTTCAGTTGTTTCTTCGGCTAGTTTCAGCAACACTTTATTCAAAACTAGGGATTCCCCTATTTCTGGTGCATTTTCTGCTTCTTGGGGAGGTGCCTCTGCTTCTTCTGGTTGTGCGACATACGTACCCCTTTGTCCAACCTGTTTTTCCTCAGGGCATTCAAATGATTTGTGTCCCCACTTGTGACACTTGTAACATTGATAACCAACTCCTTTGCCTCGACCATTTCCCTTGCCTTGCTGATATGGCCTACCACCTCTCATGTTGTCACCTTTTTCTATTGTTCTAGAAGATTTAGAATTGCTGCCTTCTTCATTACTGCTACTAGTTTGTCGTTTGCCATAAGACTGCCCTCTTCCTCTGTTGGTTCCCTGTCCTCTCCTGGCATTTTGTTTTCTGGCAATTTTCTCTTCTACTTTCATAGCACTCTGATATGCTTCTTTAATGTTTTTCGGAGAAATAATACTAATTTCATCTAAGATTTCTAACCTTAAACAATTTACATACCTGGCTGTTTTCTCCAGGGTATCCTCTGTATAACTGGCCGTTAAGTTCACTCAATAAAACTCTTCAGTGTACTCCCTTACTGTCATCCCTTTCTGCTTCAGATTCTGCACTTGCCTGTGTAGTGCAATCTGGTAATCCTTAGGTAGAAATCTGCCTTTCAACATGGCCACCATCCTAGACCATTTCTCGATTAGAAACTTGTTCAACCTCCTTCTCTCTGTTTGGACACTGTCCAACCACAGGGTTACGTGTCCCTTCAACTTTGTCGCAACGAACTTAATTTTACGGTCTTCAATGACCTCTTCACACTCAAAATACTTATCCAGCTCGCTGATCCAGTCCAACAAAACCTTTGTGGAAAAGTTACCATCATAATTTGGGAGTTTTGGTTTGGGTTTGCTGCTTGCTAATAAGACCAACCTCAACATCCTCATTTTCGGTCCTTCTTCATCTGATCCATCTGTTGTCGCTACAGCTTCCTCTTCGCTATCATTACCTATCTCTGGATCTCTTCTTCTCCGTGCTTCAACTGCCTCCAAACGGGCAGTAAGGATCCTGATCTCCTCTCTTAGTCCTTCCTCTGCTATCCTCCGAACACCTCTTCCATGACCTCACCTTCCTACCTCCATTTTTCAAGCCAATTCCAAATCCTGCTCTGATACCACTATGATGGGACTAGCCCAAACTCTTCATCATTCTGCACAACAAAGATTTTAATTAACACAGTATTATATTAACCACCGATTAAATGATTTAAACAATGATTAAGTTGTGGATTAAACAGTTGTGGATTAAACAGTTGTGGTTTGTGACTTAACTTCGGATATTTCTAGACTTCGGTAAGGTGGTATTTATGATTGTAGTTATTGTCACTGTACTGGTGCCTTGGTTTGCGTTTCCCGCTCCTCGGTTCTTACCAAAACCTTTCCTCCTATTGTTGCTCGGTCATTTATGCTCTTTGTTTCTTCGGTGTCGAGGGTTTACTCTATAATTCTTATGCTACCTTTGTATGATGCTATGCTACGACTATGTGCACCCCAGTCAGGGGCTACTCTACTTGAGAGTATGGCACATGCATTTTCCTGGGTAACTTGTGGTCTTGGCTCTTTCTACATAGGATGGTAATTATGTTTTCCTGTGTGAGTATATGTCTATAATTCTCATGCGGCTGCTTGACTTAACCTCGTTCCATGGTCATTGTTTGTTATGAGGTCATTTTGCTGGTTAAACTTAGTGGTTTTGTGCATGCATTCAGGTTGCAAAGTGGTGGCACTCTTCTGTTTTCTACTTAACGTTAAGTAAATTTGTCCATCCTTGATTTACTCTATTCCCTTTGTTGTTCTTTCTCTAACTGAACTCACTCCTTTGTCTCAGTCGGTATCTGAGTTTTTGTGGCTTAATGGCCTACACTCTGTCTGCACTACGAACCCTCCAAGTAAGGAAAATATTCTCTCTCTGCGCATGAACTTACTCATTACTTTTTCCTTTCATGGTTGACAACTATGCTCACAATCTTGTCCCGGTTCACTTGCAGGTTGGGGGTTTGCTAATGGGCGTGTCTCGTGTAGTCACCTTGGCTTTTGATTGGTAGGCTCTGTCACCGACATCAATTTTGTTTTTAAAGTTAGGGCCTGTAGGTTTTGATGGTTCAGTTTCCTCAATACTTGCTCGTGGATGTCCCTCTGCTATAGTCAAGTGTCCTGGGTAAATTTAATGCAGTCTTTCTTGTGTTTCGCTAATTTTTTTTCTGTAAATTTGTTTTAAATGGAAGCCGTCCCAATACCCTTGTCTAGGGTTTGTTGGTCGTTAGGATTTGTGACTGCTTGTAGGGTTATGTTCGGACCCTGTTATGTATATATAGGAATTTCATTTTATAATGGAAAGAAATTGCAGAGAATTCATTTTCTATAAGTTACCTTTGTTCTAAATGTGGTTGCTCGACTGTTATTTCTCTCGTTCTGGTTTGGACTCCCTTGAACCGTGCCTGGAATTCTTGTGTGGTTTCCTTGACTGCTTTTAATAATTTCAAAGAGGAAAATGATAGAACTACGCCTGTACTATGGTTGCTACTTGTGATTTCTTCAACGACTAGAAAACATAGATAGACATACCAGTGTTTGTTCAGATAGATGGATGAAATTATTCTCTGTCTTTTATTGTTGTGTGCATTTACTCATTTCGTCCGAATTGCTTGCAGTTATACTTGTTTGTTTCGATCATGATTTCTCTTAATGGGTTACCAATGCTCGTTCTAGGAATTCGTGTATAGTCCTTGTTGTTTGAGTTCTATTCCTTTAGAAAAGAAAATGAAAGAGAAAGTCTGCATGCACCCTATTGGCTATTCTAGTTGTTCAATGATTAGGAAATGAAGAAATATTATGGCTGTTACATATGGATTCAAATGAATAAAATTGTCCGCTCTTTTTATCATGGATACTTGTATGCTGAACCTTTTGAATGAATTACAATCTCCCCTTTATAATATTTGTTCACAGTTGCCTGAACTGTGTGTAGTTACTTTCAGTTTCTATTCTATTAGTTATGCAACTGCTTATGCATTCGATTCTATTATTTGGATTACAAGTATGAATACTTTCAGTTTCTATTCTATTAGTTATGCAACTACTTATGCATTCCGTTCTATTTGCATTACAAGATTTCATACTTGACATGTTTATTGTTTTTTTTTTCTAAAATGAAAGAAACAATTATATAACTATTGTTTATTAAAGATAGACTAGACAATGACCCTAACTAAAACTGAAATTAAAAAAAAAACAGAAATTCCTACCTTCTACTTTGACTTTTTAAACATAAAGAAACCAATAATTGTTAAAACCTTCCACCTTGGTGGAGACCAACACCCGATCATGGTGCCTATCTGGATGCTCCTGCATCAATTTCATAATAGTTCTTAATCAGAAATCTCAATTTCAAGCTCTGTTACGAGAAACAAAACATAATTCTTCGTTTCTAAAAAAGTGGAACGGTACGGGAAACGGTGTTTTATATGGTAGTTTTTGTTTTTTAATGCAAGAAACTAGGTTTTCCAAAAATGGTTCGTTTCTTCAAACTGTTTTATGGAAAACGTTAATCTGGTTCATTTGCGATATGGATCTCTTCCCAATTCGAGGTCGACATGAATCATAAAATCATTGGTTTTTGGGATAGTTTTTGAAGGCATTTTCATAGTCTATGGTTAGAACTCAACCATATATAGCTTAGGTGCTAATGGAACAGGTTGTTGCAAATAAGTTGGGTGTTCTCCCTAGTGACAACACCTTGCAATAGTGCTTAATATATCTTTAACAACATTGACTATTTAGGGATTTTATTAGTAAAAGTTATGTTATTTTTTTAATTGTAGCCATTGATGTGTAGCAGTAAATGGTTAAGTTTTTACAATTTTTTTTTTGTTATTTTTGTGTTGCTTTTATTTAAAAGTGGATTTAGTGATTGTATCTAATATTTAAAATGTGTATTTTATATAAACATTAGGACACAATATTCTATTTTGCCATTGGTTTGTTTTATAACCTCTCAAATGATTGGAATAGGATTTTGATAAAACCATCCTATAGAAATTGTTATCAACTTCTAGACTATCTATAATATTAAATATCATCAACCAAAGACATTAATTTAATAATATAAAAAAATAATTATCTATTATCCATCCCGTGAATAGTTTTATCCCATAAATATTTTTTTCATCGGTGATAAGAGAGATTATGTTAGGTAATTTGCAATAATAAAGCTAAAGAGCAACAAGCCATTGATTAATATTTCTATAATACAAACCTAATTTCAACTATGATAAATATGGAAAGTTTCATAATTACATAAAAATAGTGATAGAAATAATTGTAAATTTATAAAAATAAACAAGTCTCAAAAATCAAAATACAAAATAGAAATCCATCATTTAATAAATTTTAAATACAAAACAAATAGGAGTACTATTACAAGAAAATACTCCTCCTCATTTATAAATAACCAACATAGATCTATCTCTCTCGAGCATCAAGAGAGATCAAATCTCTCTCTCTCTCTCTCTCTCTCTCTCTACAAATCCAGAGATTTGATCCTCTCAACGCTTGATCCACAGTTAAAATGGATCTAGGTTGCTTTAGTTATTAGCCTTTGAATAGGCTACATTGCAGAAAAATACCATGGACAAAAGCCATGGGTTAGGAGTATCATGGGAAAAAACCATGGGCAAGAAAAATCTATGCACTGGAGAATTTTATGTTTTTTAATTTTTTTTATTTGATTTGATTTTGCTTTATTTTGACTGAGTTAAAATGCCAAATATTATAACATATTCCCTGGAAAGAGTCTCTTGGCACAAAAATCTAACAACCAAAAATATATTAAGAGGGGCCTAGAATGAAATACCTAGATTATGACATTTCTTTTCAAGACTTGAAGGTCTCTCTGGCTTGTTTTAATTTATGAAAGAAAACTGATGAGAAAAAACTAATAAATTAAATAAATATTAAATACAAAACCATGGAATCTAACAAAACCATGTGCAAAAACTAGCAAATTAAATGAATATAAAGTACAAAACCATGGGATATAACAAAACTATTGGCCATAACAAATTTTCAAAGTTATTTTAACATAAACAAATCTAGGGACTAAAAAAGAATGGTTTGGTAAGTTCTAACCATGGGAGATAACATTTTTTTAAAAGTTATTTTAACATAATCATATTTAATAACTAAAAATGAATGGTTTGGGATGTTATAACCACAAGTGATATTTATATATAATACTCAACTAAGTAGAAATTAAAAAAAAATCACAATTTAATAATTTATTTCACTTATTTATATTGATGAACTACACTTGTTAATTGGAAACATTGACTCACATAACAAATTTTAATGGATCCAACAAAATAAAATAAAAATTAATAAAAAATAACTAATATCAAGAATGAATATCTAAATTTAACTATTAAAATTTAACAGAAAAATAAATTTACTATACAAAACCATATATACGATGCATTAAAACAATTAATATAAAACATAACTACATATAATAATCATTTAATCAATGCAAATACAAATATGAGATAACCATTATACACTTTAACAATAATTATGGTAAATAATATATACTAGCCTAGATCCATCTTAATTTCGGATATACCAACACCCTAAAGGGATCAAATCTCTTTTATAAATTAGTAATGTGTATGGATATTTTATATATATTTTTATAAAATAATACTTAAATAATTTAGTTAATTTTTTTTTCTTTTTCTCACAAAACTAGCAATTTAATATCTAGTTCAATTATACTTTTAAATATATTATTTTTATTATAAAAGATTAGTTTTCTATTATAATGGATTAAAGATAAATTTTTGAAAGATTTCTCTTTAGATTTTGTCTTCAAACACATATTGTAGTATTTATGGTTCTGCAAGTGGCAATAGTTCAAGATAACCCTCTATTTTTGCCTCTATATCCAATGGAGATCAGCTCAATCTCCACCATCTTGTTACCCAACCATGAAAATAATAACCCAACAATTGTGTGGACAATGATAAAATAGATTCCAAATTTGAGGTCCACTCATGTCACATCCAAGAATATATACAATGTATGTGGGATCATGTACTCATCTGGAAAATGCAAAGGCTAAATCAAACTTGAATTCAGTGCCAAGTGTTTCTTCACTATTGTATTTGCCAGCCTAGAGGAGTAAACATGGTCATTCACGAATGGCTTATGTGAGAAATGAAAACTTTGTTGATCACTATAAGTATTAAGGAATGGCCAATGTGAGCAGCTAAAGCCTATGAGCAACTACCTATGAACCATAGTATTCAAGAATGTTAATGATGAATGCTTGGTTTTATGTTTCATATTTTTCTTGTTTTTTCTATCTCCTCATTTCTTGAATGTGAAACAAATGATTGGTTGTATGTTTCATATTTTTATTGTTTTTCTCTCTCCTCATTTCTTGAATTTGAAATCTCCAAACTCCATTTCTAATCTCGTTGTCGTTTCTCATTTTGTTTCCCCTTTCTGATTTCTAGTAACATAGATTTCAAGCCCTGACTTCTAGCTTTGGTTGAATTTCTGCATTTCTCTCAACTCCAAAAGAAGGTGATAGAAGGGATGGGTAGAAAGCTTGGTAGCCAAGATAGAGTTAAAGAGGAAGAAACATTGAGTTAGACACTACAACATTCCTCTCGTGGGGTAAAAGGATCACAACAAGGCCACAGTGAGCCCCTGAGAGAGAACAAAGATGCTACCACATGCAGTGATAGCAATCAGAGTATGGTGCAGCGCTATATATTAAGGTCCATAAATGACATCATATTAGCAAAAATGTAAGAATGAAAATAGATTGAAACAAAAACAAAAGGGAAACCCTCACTAACTTGTCAGGTCCTTGCTCAATAATTGGGCAACATTTGGGTATGAAAAATCAGTGACCCCTTCTTCAAAGTCCCCATTTGCTTTTATAGATCTCTTCATATTGATGGATGGCTTCGACCATCCTCGAATGGCCATTGGATGAGTGCTGGGAAGTTGCATTCGTTAAACTTCTTGGCAACTATTTGTATTTTTTTTAATTTAAAACTTTTATACAGAACTTTGACTTTCGCATTTTGTAATTTGGTGCATATGTTTTCTGCTCATGCCACATTTGTTTAAATAAAATACACATTTATTTTATTTTGATTACGTTTCTCAACTATGGTCGTAGATTTATCCTGGACAAGTAATGAAAATAAGATATGTTCCAGGGAATTGAACATATGTTTTTTCATTGCATATATCGATATACTTTGACAACATGGGCACGAAAACCCGAACCCATCGCTTCATCACACTATGAACGATAGATACTTTCCTAGCTGTTGAGCATAATACATAGCCCATATCATTTGAAGGTATACTAGTGTTATTATTTCACCTTGAGATGGATATATATTTGTTTTATTGCAGCAGGGAAACAATCGTTACATTATGATACATCAGCTATACTCAAAGGCAAAAAGTATTTTTCCTGTAAAACCACATTGAGAGGAATAAGTATCTTCCCATGTGTCACCATAGCAACAAATTCCATTTTCTATTTCATTGTGTTTCTCATTCTAGTGGCCGCCATTATTGTGCAAGTTTCTCCTGTCACTTTTTTCCTCCATGAAAGTTGATAAGAAAAATGCTAAGACAATGCTAAATGTCAAATTTTAGCAGACATTCCGAAAACCTTTTTGATCCATTTTCTATCTTGGTCCATAATTTGCCTTGAGAGTACTACAATGTATCTCTTCCAAAACTTGATTGCCTTTCATAACTGGAGAACTAATTTGATTAATGATCTCTTTAAATCTATCTTGGACTCGAACGTTATTGGATGTTCTTGAACATGGGCCAAGCGTTCACTCAAAATGTCCAAACATATCAATAACAACACATAGTGTAACAGAAATATTCATCCTCATCCAATTATTAAATGCAAACATATTCCTCTAAAAGCCTGGATTTCCCATACACCGGGGCTATTACTTATATAATCACTGGTTTTAGTTTCTCTTGCATGTTTGGTGATTTAGCTGGAATATGTCAAAATATAGAGTTCCTCGATTTCTTCACTCCAACTTCTTGGATGCCATCTCAAACAAATGCTCAAAGGATATTCCAAATATTATCTTTAGAGGCGGCCATTTCGACCCGAAAGGTCGAGTATCCATGCCATCAATCACAGTCTTCTATGCATGTGTAGATTACCAAGCAATTTATCATCAATAAACATTGTTGCAAGATAATAATTGTTCAAATAAATTTATGAGACATTTTGGATACCTAAAGAGATTTCCTTATAAAGCTCAAGTTCAGTAAAGCATCCAACATATGTATCATGAAACAATGGATCCTCACAGTAATATATTCACAATGGGTCTGAGACAAAGATATAAAAATTGTAAACTCCCTCATGTAGATGAGAAAGTGGTGTTGGAAACTCTCCATGTTAGAATTGACATTCTTACCATATTCAAATGGTGTCCTTCCTCAATGTAAACAATTCTTCAATAATATGGCCACTCTCCCACATGTGTCACCTCTCCCAATCCTCACGCTTAATTGACACACTACACCTACGCATTTCTTCGACAATGCGTATGTCTTGGGACATTATATCCACTATAGTGGGCTTTCATCCCTCTTCTATTACAAAGCAGACTTCTCAGGGTAGGGAAAATCACAACTCCCTACCCTCCCTCATTTCAATGCAACATGAAAATATTTTCTTGCTCTCTTTCCATTTCATGGAAGTTCTTCAATAAAAAATCTCAATTTCAAGCCCTTCCTTCCAGCTTTGGTTGAATATTTTTCATTTATATCAACTACAAAAGCAGGTGATAGAAAGGAAGGGTAGAAGGCTTAATACCCAAGCTAGAGTTAAAGAGGAAGAAACATTGAGTCAGACACTAGAAGATTCCTCTCATGGGGTAAAAGGATCACAACAAGGCCACAGTAAGCCCCCAAGAGAGAAAGAAGATGCTATTGCATGCAGTGGTAACAATAAGAGTATGGTGCAACACTGTATATTAAAGTACCATTATCATCCCCTCAAGACTTTGATTGCTGAGGAGAGAGAAAATATTTTAAAAGTAGAAGCGAGCAAATTTGAGGCTATAATTAGCAGAGTGGAAAGCTTGCACAATTTTGTTTAGAGACCTTGTGAGCAAGTTACAGATGTTGATACACTCTTTTATCTCACATCCACACTCCTCGCTACTATTAACAGATCACAAAACAATGATGGTGATACTCCAGTTGATTTTATTAGTAGTGATATTCTAAGAAACTATAGTGACCAGGCATATGGAAGCAAGTCTTTGGAGGGAAATGACGATCAAACCCAAATATCATGGAGAAATATTGGGCTTTTAGCTGCTTCTATTTTCTAGCATGTTGCAGGAATTTGCACTATGCTTGGACCAATGGATAATGAACCCAAGCAAACGAAATCTATAGTACAGAGAAAATAGACTAAGCCAACAGAAAGCACTCGACCTGAAGCAGTGAAAGAGTCCTCGGAAGATGAAAAATCAGAAACAGACAAGAATATGGCATGCATATTTAAAATTTTGTGAAAATAGAAGTGATCAATAGAATATCATTTTCCCAGACAGTAGAAAACATCTTTGCATTATCATTTCTAGTAAAGGATGGTAGAGTTGAAATAAATGTCGATGAAAATGGAAAACATTTTGTTGTCCCCAAAAATGCTCCCAGAGCTATAGAATAGCATCTGGAGAAGCTTCTTATAGCCAATTCGTTTCTCAGCTTGATTTTAAAGACTGGAAGTTGATGATGGAAGTTGTTGAAAGTGGTGAGGACTTGATGCCTCACAGAACCAATCCACTTATGATTCCTTGTTCTGAGAAGGCTGTAGAGACTCTTATCAGACAGATTCTAAGAAACAGGGGCAGAGTGGTACCTGCAACTCTTGAGGTGTAGGAGGATGAATGTGGAAGTGATGAAGGTGGTGGAGGTCTTCAAAGACCAACACTGAAGAAGTGAAATAAGCATCTCCTATGACTTTTGCTGCTTTTTGGGTTGCTTGTTGTTGGAAATTATATTTGTTCCTATCAGTGCATTGTAATTCATACATGAAGCTAATCTTTAATTTAAGAAATCTTGTATATAAAAAATGCTATCTTGCTCTCATAATTATTTATAATTCAGTTTACTGGCAGTGCAAACCCCCGGTCATGTAGTACACCCCTTTAGGCATGGTTCCAAGGATTGGGTAGAAGATTGGCATCATGTAAAAGGAAATTGTTAATGTAAGATGTCAAGTTTGATCTGTTAAAACATGATTAGTCTCCTTGTGACATGTTGTAATTTTATGTTTGAAAAGTATTTTGAGATACCACACAAGAAAAAAGTTTTCGATTGTGTAGTTGGTTTAATTTGAGAATACATAGAGATGAGAGTAGGGTAAGGCTAGATGAAAATAGATGTAAATACAAAGGTTCAAAAAACTAGCTAGTAGCCCTTACCATACCCAAACCTTTTTACTGGCACTAAAGGGATATAGAGATCCACCCATAGGCATGTGGAGAATAAGTAGGGATATGCATGCTCTGGATTGACTAATTGCTTGAGCCTAGATCAAGCAGGTGCAACTAGTAGATGTCAAGAGATTGGGGATATACATCTATTAAGTATGTGTATATGAAATTCATTATGTCCCCTTTTGATTTTGAAGGTTGGAGGGATGCAGTGGATAAAGGGAGATCATATTTTTCGTCTATATCCCACCTATCAAGAAACTAAGATAAGTCCCAATAATAAGAGTTGGGTTCACTCATAAATATATGATTGTACAAGGCCATCATCAACTTTATTAAGCTAAGTCATCCTTTAGTTGAAGCTTCAAGCAAGATACTCAGCCTCTTTTCAACCCTTAAGTACTCCTAGAATAGCTATAGAACAACCCTATTTAACCCATGTTGAATGCCTCTTCTTGCTGTGATCTTAAAATTCAAACTTCGTCCCTTTTCCCTACAAGAGAACCCAAGAACAACACTCTAAACAACCTCTCTTTCACATGTTGTACCTACCACAAAACATAAGACTTGCACATTGCTTCTAGGGCTTCTTTCTTGCTGCCTTATGGATCCTTCTTGTAGTGGCTAGGGCCTCCCTTTGACTACGTCTAGGGCCTCTTTGAGTGCTACTTTAGACCTTCCTTGATTGCAGCTATATGATTATTCTTGATGGCTGATAAGGGCCTCCCTCTTGCTATGGATTAAGGCCTCCTTTGCTGTGGATAAGAACCTTACTTCTGCTACATATCTAGCCTCTCTTGATTGCATATTTATGGCTCTCTTGATTGCATCTTAGGCCTATCTCTAGACTGTGTCTTAGGCCTCTCTCTTATTGTGGCTAAGCCTCCTTTTGAATATGGTTAGGGTTGCCTTTTACTGTAGTTAGGGCTTCCTTTTCGACTATGGCTAGAGCTCCTTCAAGACTGCATATAGGTCTCCCTTCATTAATGCAGCTAGGGCTACTTTGTGACCGCAACTAGGGCTTTCACTATTATAGCCTCCTAGCCTCACACTACCCGGGGACTCCTGCACTGTAGCACTCTCTGCTACTTCATCCGCATCTGTCTCTACCCGCATCCGCTAGTCCTGCTACTCTCTCCTCGACATTCCCGTAGCAAGGTATAATCCAAGAGGTTGGGTACCTCAAGTATCTGCTCCTCATCGCTTGTAGTCCTCCTGACTATAGCTCGATGTCTCCCCACCTCTTCTCTAGATGTACATGAGCACTCCTTGTAGTCCCTAGCATGCCCTAGGACACTATGACATGAGCACTAGTGCATTAACTATGCTAAAAGGTCACTTTCTTGTTAATTTGACCATGAATATCTCTTCTACAAAGCAATATTTCTTAGCTTTGTTTACGTTAGTGGTTTTATAAGAACACTTCTACAGTCTCTTCACTGGATTTATTAACGTTTTTACATTTATGCTTTTTGACAGAAAAACGGCTAACATTTTACCTTAGCTAAGTAAGGATTCTTTAAATAACCTTCTAGCTTCGTTCCTTTTTGTTCCATCTAAGCTTGGAAAAGTGTCATGAATTTACATTGAACAATGTAATAATCTAGTCTTCTCTAGAAACAATCAAGCCAACTCTTTCATTTTTCAAATTACTTACCAGTTTTGGACATATTCTTTGAAATTTCTATGCTGAAGGTGATGGATTTAGGTAAGTGATACAAAATTCACACCTACAATTCTATTGTTCACCTATTAGACCAGTGAAAATTATAGGCAAAATTGGAAGGGTTGGACATGAATGTCCCAACCATACTCTTATTGGCTTGCAATACATATATTCATGACACATGCCTACAATACTATTGTTCACCTATTCTGCTAGTGCATATTGTCGGCAAATTGTTAATGTTGGACTTAGTTGTCTCAAGTTCACACACCAATGCTAAAGATGCAACATATTGTGTTCATCCTTAGATATGTTTGACATTACAAGATAACTGTTTAAATAAATGCATGTATAAAACTTCTATATTAGCAAAATAACCATCAATATTTTTTTCTAGCATTTTGGGCTGAATTCACAATAGTATGCTAAAAAGTGTCATTTCAATGTCTGGAAATTAGGATACATAAATGTGAGATATATACTCTACATCTTTGGGTTATCTCCTTTCCAAATATGAGCTTTTTTAGGCTACATGTTAATTGTTTGAACTGTTAACTTTGAATAAATTCCTGAATGGAATTCATAAATACTCAAATGAATGGACTTCATAAGGCAGTGGTACCATAAATTGTGTTATTTCAAAGATTTGACTTCCATATTTTTACAAAATACAATGTCCTCAATAAATACTTATATGTATATATACTTATGTTTAGGATTAAATATGCGTTGGAGAGGTTCCTTTATGTTTTACTATAATCCTGATGCTGACAAGCTTTAGCTAACTTTTCTCATCAATTGTTCATAGAATATGCAAAATATTTCATTGTCAAAATGTGGCAAAAATTACATTTCTCCTTATTTATTTTTTTATTGTTCATGACAAGATAATGACGTAGCAGGAATGAGGTATCCTACAGTCTGTTTCAATTTGTTGATATTTTTTTTCCTCCCATTTTTTTACAATGATGTAGATTTGATTTTCATATTCATGGTTTTTTCATGTATCTTATCTAGCCCCAAATGCTAGTAATGGAGAAAATCTTGAGAAGTAGTCATGGAAATAGACTATCAGAGGTTAATGTTACAATACCACTTCTACCTGGTATCAAACAAAGTTTAATGCTAAGTGACATAAAGAAGAGTTATTTAATGACAGGGTTGAAAGGGAAACCTCATGTCTTAGTTCTAAGTCATTTATTTGCATTTCTTAGCTCTAAGTCATCTGTTTTTGAGCTTTATGAGATCAATTATTTCACTAATGCAATATGCATGGATTGTATTTCTCACCCGATGTTAGTTACTTGACATGGTTGATATAACATTCAATTCTAGGCCAATTTTATTTTAAGTTAGAGATTTTATTGATTAAAAGGATGGTTATATTTTGATTGGTTTACTTGGAGCTTGATTTAATTTTTTTTTTCTAAATTCCACATGGATGTTATTTTATCAGGGTGAGATTTGTGCACCAGTAAGGTCAGATGAGTCCTAGAACATAGGTATACAACAAGAACATCTTTGGCCTTTGTTGTGTATATGTTATTCTTTATATCATTGATGGATGGTTATTGATTATGTAAAATAGAGGATGGGAAGGTCCTGCCAATTCTCTTGACAAAACAAAATAAAATGGAGTGGTAGAATTATGTTTTAAAGGGAGAGCCAGAAATCAATACTTGAAAGGTAGAACTTGAGAATGGCAAGCTATCTAATCTGGATCTAGAGACACCACAAACCATGGAAAAAAAAACGATGGTATTGACGAGTCTTCCCAGAAAATAAGCTCTAATTGTTAGACAACTGCCCAAATTCAGTTATCTGCAATGGAAATAGTGACTCTAGCTTTATTTGTATGAATAATTTCTTTGGCCATTGTCCTATTCATTTCCTATGAATGATTTTGATTTTCAAACTCCAACTAGTTTGTTGTTAAATTAAGTAAAGATTTGATGACAAACTTTAGTTTTCAAATCTCTTTTCTAAATATATTTTCTTGAGAAAATTTGTCTTTTTTACTTTAGGTATTGTAGATTTCTACTGTGTGACATATGCTATGATATAATTGCTTGGATAAATAGACAGAAGTGTTGTACAACATAGTCTTTTTTATATACAAAGAAACAATATTTCTAAATATAAAGTTTATTAATTAAGAACATATTTTAGACTTCTTTTTTAAGTTATGATTATATTTCAGTAACAGATTATATTGTGTTGTCCCTTTGGTTTTTGTCAGGTAACAATGGTTAATAAGGAATGTGTTCTTGAGAAGTAGGCACACATCTTATTCTACTATCAACAAGAAACTCCATGGTTTCCAGGCATGGCAACAAAAATGCAGATGTTAGTGGGATATCCAAAGTTCGTGTTGGATGAATTTAATACTAGTGATGATTTTGATTCCTTGTCAAATAAAGAATGTCATTAGTCAAATTCAAATAAACAGAAGTAGCTCAAGAATGAAGGTGAAGCTATTGCTTTCTACCCAAGTCACTTTCTTTTATTTGTTGATTGCTGTCATGTTTTGAGTGTGGACTTGTGAAATTCCAAATTGCAAGTTTGTTTATGTAAAGGGGATATATATATATAATTTTTTGATCATATGTCATTCATGGTTTCTGGACATCCGTGTTACATTTGTAGAGAAGTTTAGATATCATTAAGGTATCTAAACACCAAACAACAACAACATTGAGATTTTTCTTTCACTCAACCTATAACATATTGCATCTGTCTTCATCAATGTTCTTCTTGCATATGTTATCAACTTATGAGATTTCCTTTGCAATAGTTGGTGCATTTTCTAGTTATAGGTCATTATATTATAAATGTCTTCAGACTTTCACTTCTAATTGAGTATTCAACTGAACATATTGATTCTCTTATAAATAATTATTTTTCCCTCCACCCACTTTTCATAACTTCCATAACCATTGGGTAGGGACCTACAGCTTCAATATTCCTTTGCTTGTTTAGTAAAATATTGTTGAGACTTTAATTTATCGAAAGTTGTAGAATTTACAATATATGAAGTTTCATGGTCTAATTTTAAAAGTCTAATTCTTTAAAGGGTGCAGCTCAATGGAAGAGCACCTACTTTACAAGCAGGGGGTTGGTAGTTTGATTCCATCGTGCCCTGACATGATCCATATGGAATGAGCTTTTGACCATCACCAATTAGCTTTGGTGACATTTTTCAACCGTCACAAAAATATGAAATGGTGACGGTCAATGAACGCCACCATATATATGCATCAATAGTGACGAACCTCAGAGGTCTGTAACCATAAATCATTGTTCTTGATATGAAATTGTGACGGTCGAAGTCCGTCATTATAGTCATTATTCGTGACGGACCTTTAATGTCACCACAACACCTATACTTATGGAAATGCGGCTTCTGGTGAGGGTCAACGAACCTCACAATATATATGCACCAATATTGATGACCATGAAAGATCCATCACAATAAATCATTGTTGTTCATATGAAATGGTGACAGTCACTATCCGTCATTATAATCAATATTCGTGACAGACCTTTAATGTCACCATAACACCTATACTTTTGGGGACGCCACTTTTGGTGATGTTTATTTTTTTGTGACGGACGCTATGGTCCATCACCATTGCTCATATGAAATGGTGACGGTCACTATTTATCATTATAAATCACTATTGGTGATAGACTTTGAATGTCACTACAACACCTATACTTTTGGCGATGCCAGCTTTGGTGACGTTTAGTTTTTGGTGACAGAGGCTATGGTCCGTCATCATTGCTCATATGAAATGGTGATGGTCACTATCCGTCATTATAAATCATTATTGGTGACGGACTTTGAATGTCACTACAACACCTATACTTTTGGCAATGCCACTTTTGGTGATGTTCATTGTTTGGTGACGAAAGCTCTTTTCATCGTCACCAATGAGCTTATGGTTACATTTTTCACGCCTCACCAATGTCCTCTTTTCTTGTAGTGCGATGCGGAAATGAGCATGTCGTCTCAAAAATGGAGGCATCTGAGGAAACACGACTGTCACTTGTGACCTTTGTTTTTAGAGGTCTTGGTTCCTCTTCTTCTAATATATCATACACAGTTTTCCACTTAGAGGTCCCTCCTTCTCTGCTGCATGTAGTATATGTGATTAAAGGAGTCATTTCTGATTTCTCAAATGCAACTACCTTGCCCTTTTTGCCATTGCTCCCAAAGACTCATCCTATGGATTTTTCCTGAAAATGGAGAAAAAAAACAACTATTGGATATACAGAGATAAAGAATAAACTTAAGATAGAATAATACAGATAAATTGAAAAGGTGATAAGCAAGGGGTTTTATTTGAACGCAAGTCAAAAGATATCATATCACGTTGAATGGATTTTCACATATAAATGCCATTAACCTTTACTAAATGCCCACTAATGGTTCATTACCTCTTAGATTTAATGCTCATTAATATCTGCATCGTAAGTTGGGAAGAAAGCTTCTAAGGTGGCAAGCCTTTAAATTGCGAAAATGTCGATTTTGCAATTTGCGAAGCAATATCGCAGATCACATTATCGCATTATGTTTATACACTTTCCTTGTCATTTGTTTAGTTTCTAGAAGATGCAAAATGTGGGACGCTTAATATTGTTTCCAAAACATAGCTCATTTGTCAGGTTTTCTTGTGTAAATCCCCTTTGATTGAGCAGTGAACCTAAATACGTGTCTGTGACGTATCTCGCTAGTGGGTTCGGGTCTCAATAACATTTTGGAATCTCGACGGATGATAATTTTGCTGTGTTCTTTTGAATTTTTGAAATGTGATGCGATAAGGCAAATGTTTTCATCGCAATTTTTCATCTCGCACATTTTAAGGTAACTTGTTAAAGTTCACCTTCTAAAAATAGCTATATGCAATGTGGGCCTTAGTTTTAATAAGAAATGCCTTAGGACTTAGTTTATATAAGAAATGTACTAGTTTCGAAGTGTTATAGTGCAGAGTCCTCTTTTGATCACTTTTTTCTAGATTTGGTGGATTAGAAAGGCTTTCAATCACGCTTGATCTTGTGATATGCAGGAAAAGAAGACATTTACTAGTTTTTGAAAAGGTGTTTGATTGATATCTTGTTTTATTCCAAAATTTAATAAGGAAAATGCCTAAATGCTAAAATTATTTTTGGAAGGATTTTTAAAGGGTCCCCATTTATTAATGTAATATTGACTACTACTATTAACAAATGGGGGGTTATTGAATAGCACAATAATTGGCGATTCACTTGGAAGAACCAGTTATCGTTGAGATTTTTTTGAAATTTCTAAAAAATAATAAAGATGGTTTATAAAATAAAAATTACATGAAATATAAGACAAGTCATACCACTCTTTGAATAATAAAACAACATCCACTTTAACTATCATTCTTTTGATTACCCTCTTCTCATAAGAAAGTGATTTTGTCTACATCAGTCATTACTTGGTTTTAAAGATAAAAATAAGGAGGCTCTTCATAGATCAATTTTTGGTATGCTCAGTTGTCATAGGTAGAGCCTCTGCTGCTAGCAAGCGTTCATAGCCTTGACAGGGCTACATTTTAACCAAAAATGATTTAGTATCCCACCTAGATCAGAATAAATTTTTTTAATGATAAGCTCAGATTTGTATACTTTATTCCTTTTATTTTCTGAAATAATTCTTTTTCTTCAAAATTTCATTTTTTATCCCTTAAAGAACAATGTCTTGGTTTGGTGACCAAAATTGACAATGTCATTCACTTGATTATAACTTAACTAAACAAGTTGGCTCTTAATGAGACCCCTTATCTTTTGATTAATACAATCTCAAGCCATTACCCTATTTTGATATGCAGTATTAGTAATGTGGTCTAGTTATAACCTTATGATCATGGTAAGCCGACTCTTAATGAGACCTCTTATCCTTTAAATTTAATTATATTTTAGAATTACACTCTGGAAAACATAAATTGAATAGATGGGGAGAATCATTAGCTTCTTAAGATCTTCTGGGTGACAATTGTAGAGTTTAAAGATTCTTTTCTATAAAGAGACTTTGTTTTGTTATTGATACTTTTCTTGACTGATGTAGAGGCACGGTTCATTTCTAAAGTTAAGTTTCATAAAGGATCAAATAATTTTGGTAGAGAACAAGCAATTTTAGAGCAATAGAAATTATCCCTATATTTTATGTGTGAAAATCATTTTCATAACAATCTTTACTTATACAAGTGAAAATTCAAAAAATAAAAAGAGACTGTCATTTGTAAAGCCAAAAGTAAATGTTCTTCAACTTGTATTATTGTTTCTATAAAAATAAATAAAGGCAATAATATACAGTGAATAGAAGAGATCATCTTCTATGGAAAATATTTCTTTAAGATCTGCCCATTAATAGGTAAATATTCTCTCTTTCTTGATAAATCCTGCAATAAAAAGGTTGATAAGCCTATTTGTTCCACAATCTAAAACAGGCCAAGCCACATTTGTTGGAACTTGGTATGCTTACCATTTTCCTCGTGGGATTTATCCCATTTCAATACTAGGTCTCCGAGTTGAAAAGATTTTGAACTTACAAAATTTGAATCAAAGGAAACTTTGAATAACTGTTGATGATGTGTGTACGTGATTATGGCCTTTTCCCTTTCCTCTTCGAGTTTAGGGATTTGTAACTGTCTAACTTGCATAGAAGAGGAAGGAGTTTCTTCAATGAACTGAACTAGGGCTAGAGAGGGAATAACTACATTTGTAGGTAGGATAACTTCTTTCCCGTAGACCAAATTAAAAGGAGAAGTGCCAATAGAGGCTTTCTGAGTTATTTGATCTTCCCATAGAGAAAATATTAAAGACTTATGCTAGTTGTTTTGATTTTGGTGAATAGTTCACTTAATAATCCTTATGAGATTTTTGTTTGTAGATTCAGCTAACCCATTTCCCTGTGGATAATAGTTAGTAGAGTATTTAAGCTTGACACCTCTTTTAAGAGCAAATTGTGTCATAGCATTGCCTGAAAAATAAGATGCATTACCAAACATCAGGGAAGATGGCAGATCAAATCTAGTAATGATAAATTGATCGATGAATTCAATGATGTTTTCAGAATTGGCTACCTTGAGTGGAATGGCTTCCACCCACTTTGTGAATTAATCATTTGTTGTAAGGATATATCTATGCTGCTTAGAAGAATGAGGAATGATCTCACCTATTATGTCCAATCCCCATTGTTCAAATGGTTGTTCAATATTGACTGACTGTAATGGTAATGCAGGTTTTCTCTGTCTCCCAACAACTGTCTGACAAACTTTACATTTCCTTACATAATTGTGTGTATCCTTGAATAATGTTGGCCAATAATAGCCAACATGCATGATTTTATGTGCAGTGGTATCTCCTCCAAAATGTCCACCAGCTGGTCCATCATGGAGCTCCTGCAACACCTTTTCTACCTCAGATTTTTCAAGAAATCTAAGTAAAATAGAATCATAATTTATTCTAAACAACACATCATTGATGGTTTGATATTGTCTAGCTTTTAGCCTTAAGGCCTTTCTCTTCTTATAATTTAATTGTGTTCGGGCATATCCATTTCTTAAGTAAAATACCATATCAACATAACTTGACTTACTGTCAGTAAGGCTTACCTCATATACTTGTACATCATCACCCGAGTCTTGTAGTGTTGATAAATCAAACATTCGTGCTAACATCTTGCAAAAACCTTGACCTTTTACAATTTTTGCTGGTCTCATTTCAATGTTATATTCTTGGAGAGATGTCACCCAATTTTCTATCTTCTCCCCTACATCTCTTTGTATCAATAGATTTCTCACTGCTGAGAATGACACCATTACTTTGGTGTGGGTTTTGAGGAGAAAATGTCCGAAGTGTTTTATTGATTTGAAAACAACAAAACCCTGTTTTTCAACATCTTAATAATTCAATTCAGCCCCCTACAAATTAGAGCTAAAGAAAGAGATTGGGGCTTCAAATTTTTCATCATTGACTTGTGTCAATATGGCTGCATATGATCTTTCAGAAGTGAAAGTATAAGAATGAAATGATTTGAAAAATTCAGAGTTGCCAAGCAGGGAGAATTAATGATTGCTTATTTAATCAAATCAAAAGCTTTTTGTTCTGTGTGTCTCCATTTAAAAAGATAATTTTTCTTTATCATAGATTGAAGAGGTAAAACAATTCATGAGAAGTCAAGGAAAAATCTTTTAACAAAATTTATCTGACCTCAGAAAAATTGCATTGCTTTTTTATTTTATGAGGTAAAGGAATTTCAAAGACTTCTCTTTTTCTATCGGGGTTAATATGAATCCCTACTTTGGATACAATGAATGCGAGGAGTTTTCCTTCACTTAACATGAAGAAATATTTCTTAGGATTAAGAGAAATTCCATACCATTGACAACGCTCAAAGATTTGTTTTAAATCTCTTAGATGATTACTACACTTTTGGGAATATATAGTTATATTGTCTAAGTAGATTACTACGAATTTGTTTATTAAAACTTTGAAGGCTATGTGGATGGTTCTTTGGAAAGTAGCACCAACATTAATTAGCCCAAATGGCATCTTATAATAAGCATAAGTGCCCCATTTTCTCATAAATGTAGTTTTCAGTTGGTCATCTGGATGTACTAGGATCTAATTATAACCTAAGAGTCCATCCAGGAACGGCATTAGTTCTAAGCCTGCAACTGATTGCAATATCTGTTGGAAAGTTATCCTTTTGAAATGCTTTATTTAGATTGCGGAAATATATACATATCTGAATATCACCTTTCTTCTTTCTGACTCAGACAATATTGGAGACCCACTTGGAGTGTTTGACAGGGAAAACAATCTTGTATTTCAACAGTTTGTTTAATTCAGATTAAATCTGATTTTCTAAATTAGGATGGATTTTTCTTAATTTCTGTTGAACGAGTTTTTCATAAGATGTCATGCGGATAGTATGTTGAATAATAGAAGTGTCATATGTTTGAAGATATTCATAGTTCCATGCGAAGAAATTCTTATATTTTTTCAACAAATGTGTAAGGGTTGGTTTCTCATCTGATGTAAGTCTGAGGCCTAGATTGATATTTTGAGGTTTCAGGTCAGTTCCAAGGTTAATCAATTCAAACTTCAGAGTTGAACTCTAAAGTTTTGAATTCGTGAGTCATTTGAATCTGTCCTTGATGTCATATAAATCTTCCAACTTAACCATAGACTTTGGTATAACATTATTAGCTATTTCTTGCTTAATTTGGTTGTCATGCTGGTCTTCATCAACTATATGATCATCATAAGAGCCTTCTAATGTAAAAAATATTATGATATCTGGATCGTTATTAAAGACTCTCCAGTTGGTGATATTGTCGGGAATAGAAGGCCTAAAACTCAATTCAATAGAAAAGCGATCAGGACTATAATCTGCTGGTGGAATAAGCTTGGAAGCCACATTAGCTATGAGATCAATGCTTGCGTTTTGGAGTCTCAGGATAGGGGAAATATTAAATGTTGTAAAGTGGGAAGTCAGGCCTTAGACTAACGACCAATAGTGTTTCAAATGTCCTCACAAATAATGTATAGTATTTCTTACCTGCTTTATCACAATTTATGAATTTCCAAACACTTGGAGGTGTTTGATATTAAGGCCAATGGCTTTATACACACCTTGAACTAATGCTCCATATTCAATAGTGTTTTTTGGGCAATCAAATTCCAATCTGCATGCAAACATGGTATTTTCCCCTTCTAGGCTAACTAATATGCATCTTGCTCTTGCTCTTGCTCTGTTATGAAACCAATTCACAAAAAGATAGAAAAGATAGATGAACGCCTTAGAAATAAGCCTCTTCAAGGGGGAAACCTCCTTTACATTAAAAAAATGAACAATTCTTTGATCATACAAATGAAAAGACCTTCTTTCTATATATAAGAGTCTAAGGAGTCATAATATAATCAAAGCCGACATAATAATAATAATGTAAGGGCACAATAATAACAATAGTGAGCTTCTATGAGGCACAATAGTAACAATATGGGGACTACATGGGTACAATAATATAATAAGGGGGATGTACTAATAACAATAAGGGGTTACACTAGTAGTATAGGGGCCTAACATGCCCCTCTCCTTCAAAAAGTGTTGTCCTCAACGCTTGAGTAGTTCTTGATGCTTCTGTAGAATATTCTTGTCCTCCCATGTAGAATCTTCAACAGGTAAGTTCTTCCACTTGATGACATACTCTGAAATTGATCGATTTCGTAGCTGTTGGGTTCTTGTTTCTGTGACTGATCTAGGTTCGAATATGATTTTTCCTTCCACTTCAAGTTCTGGCAAAATTGTTTGAATTGGGATCTTCTGCAACTTTTGAATGAGTGGCCATAGTTCTTTGTCCTTCTTCCATTCATCCCTTGCTTCATTTATCTAATCTGGTTGGATAATAGAAATAGCACAAAATAATGCTTCCACATCCTCATCCTTTCTTGAGAGTGCATCTGTAACAAAAATTTTCTTCCCTTTTCTATAGATGATGTCAAACTCATAACCCAATATATTTGTGACCCATTCTTTCTGTTCTTCTATAGATAATATTTGTTCTAAAAAGTATTTAAGACTATCATGATCCATTTTTACCTTGAAGTTTCTTCCCATTGGGTAAGGTCGCCATTTCTTAAATGCATGTAGTATTTCCAACATTTCCTTCTCATAATTAGCTTGCTTGAGATGTAGCAGTAAAAATACCCAATCACCTACATCAAAACATTTTTCACTACAATGTTGATCTACCTATTGTTTCATTCGATTTTGCACCAAAGTGGCATTATCCTTTAAAAGTTGGAGAACCTGTTGTTGATGTTTGATGTGATCTTTCACTGCTTAAACCTTTTTCTTCTTTATATGTTCTTCTATCTTGAGAGTTTCAGGAGTGGTAATTTCTTCCAATGATTTACAAGATATGGTCGGATTCATTTCTTGATGCTCGATGTGGTCTTTCACTTCTTGAACATTTTTATTCTTGATATGTCCTTCTATCTTGATAAATTGAGGAGTGGTAATTCTGGCCAATGCATTACAAGATATGATTGGATTCATTTCTTTTTTCTCGATGTGATCTTTCACTTCTTGAAACTTTTGCTTCTTGATATGTCCTTCTATCTTGAGAGTTTGAGGAGTGGTAATTCTTTCCAATGCTTTACAATATATGGTCGGATTCATTTCTTCTTTCTCTGGGGTTGGTTTCTGGTGTATATACTCTTATTTTGATGTTTCTTGATCCTTTTCTTCCTCCTCTTCATAATCTATTTAAAATAATTTCTCTTCAGCACACTTATGACCTTTAGTGCATTTGCTATCACAATTGTAACAAAGCCCTTTTTCTCTTTTCTCTTCCAATTGTTGTGGTGTAACCCTTGTAGGTTGTGGAAGGCTAGGAGGAACAACACTTCCATTATTATAGTTGTGAGGGGTAGACTTCCTTGTTTCCATAATTTCACTTTCCACTATGTAACAAACCTCTTTTACTCTTTCCAATTGTTGTGGTGTTGCTCTAAAGAAGGTGTTGCTCTTTGTATCCTCATAATGTGCTATCATTTCCTCCGTGAAAATTGACCACGTAACAAGTTGCTTACGAGAACAAAGCCCTTTACACCATACAAATTGATCCAGTTCTAAATATGAATATGCAATACATACCTTTTTTAACAGTGTTACACCATGTAGATCAAAATATTGCTCCATCTGAAGTATCCAATTTACCGGATCCTTGCCATCAAACTTCCTCATATCACCTTTTCTTGATTTTAGGAGCTCGATCTTGAAAGGACTATAAATCTGTAATTTCGGTTCTTCTGGTTCTAAAATTGTGACCTGCAGTAGCCCTTTGTGTCCTCTTTGCAATGCCACTAGTATGATCCAAATTGGATTCTCCAAGGAAGAGTTATGCAAAATCTCCCACGGTGACTTGATTATAGACTAGTTCAGTAGAGTGAACTTGTGTGATGTGCCACGTGTCACTATTTAGACCTTTGGATCTGAAAAATGCATACAAGAAACTATAGTCTGTCCTCATTTTGCTAATTCTTACAAAATTTAAATATGATGCTCAAAACAAAAGTTATGACTATTTTCCCTAGGTCACATGTTTGGAATGTAATTCTGGAGTCTGCAAAAAAGGCCAACTTCCTCAGATCATATCTCTGCAAATATAGCACCAAAAACTTTGAAATTCGAAGGCACGATTCATCGTGATTTCATCTCAAATGGGGTTTTTTTTTCTTATGGAACATCACAGAAAAAATTTATAGTGAAAATGCCACGATGACCTATTTGGAGCAACGAAACCCTAAAATCCAAAGCTCTAATACCAAATGTTATGAAACCAGCTCACAAAAGATAGAAAAGATAGTTGAATGCCTTAGAATTCAGCCTCTTCGAGGGGGCAACCTCCTTTACATTACATAAATGAACAATTCTTCGATGATAGAAATGACAAGACCTTGTTTATATATATAGGAGCCTAAGGAGTCATAATATAATCAGAGTCGACATAACAATAATAATGTAAGGGCACAATAATAACAATAGTGGGCTTCTATATGGGCACAATAGTAACAATATGGGTACTACATGGGTACAACAATAAAAAGGGGTTGTATTGCTACAATAAGGGGTTACACTAGTAGTATAGGGGCCTAACTAATATATATATATATATATATATATATATATATATATATATATATATATATTATATATATTACAATCAGTACTAGTGAGCTAGTTATGTAAGGGAAGAGAAGCACACCTACATATACTATATTTAGTGGTTGTTGTATATTATACTTTGTTTTTGGAAGAATAAATAAAGGATAATGAAGTTGTTATAAGATTTTGTGTCTATTTTGTGAGTTTGAACTTAAACCTGCAGCACATGGACAGGAAGGGCCCCCTAAACCCATTGTTCTTGTAGGGTTAATATAGTTATGTAAGTGTGAATTTTATTATTTATTTCCTTTTATATTTTATATTGTATTTCTTGCATTTATAATTAACAAATGGTTTGAAGTAAGCAGGGAATTTGAAGATTCAATCTAATTGGGAATCCATCTTACAGTCGTAAGACTGGAGGGCTCATGTGATTAAAACTTTAGATACTTTGTTGGCCACTCCATGATCAATTAATTTCTGCGTTTACTTGTTTTCATATCTTTGTGTGGATGAACAAAGATTTATGAGAGAAGTCTACGAGAATCTATGAATAGTTTAAACCCTACAAGACTCATGGAACTAAACTTTTAGATCCCTCTTTGTCAATTTATTTCTACATTCACTTCTTCATTCTTGATTTTGTATTTTCGTTTTGATTTATGGTGCGACCTCGGGGATAGTTTTGTGAAGGAAGATTGAGCAAAGTAGTTTATTTGAGTTTTATTTTAGAACAGTTGATTAAACTTATTATTTTTAGAAGTTTGAGTTAAGTTGTGTAATGGTGAATTCACTTATACATGATTTCATTACTTAAGCCTAGTTTATCAGTAGACTGCTTTTGAACTAGAAACAAAGGATCTATACCTAAATCTTTACTATGTAGTACACTGATTTAGGAACAAAAATTATGTGCTCCATTTAGTAACACATTCTAGAATTTATAAGATGTAATTTTAGGCTAGATGGTCTGATCCTGCGTTACCTATGTTTTTCCTCAAATCTTACGAGCCTCGGTTGATATTAAAGGTTGGTGAATTCGTAGCTATATATTTCGGCAAAGTTTTGTTGTCGTTACTCGGGAGGTGCTGAAGGGATTCGATCATAGTTTCTTTCACACGTTTTTTTCTTTTTTGCATGATCCTAGTTTTTACGAAACTAGAGGGCAGAGAAAGATAGTAAGAAGTGATTGAAGAGCCACACATATGCTTTCGTTTGGGGTCACTCCAATGTCTGGTTGTCTCTAATTAATTTTCTAGTTTCTTTTTCATATGCATAGAATCAAATGTAGGATCCAAAGCCTCATTTTTCTTTATTTTCCTTTTCAAGTGTGTTTTCCTTTAGATTGATTCATGAAAAGAAGAGAATCCTAACTCATGTGAATAGATAACTTGGTGACAACATGATCCTAGCAGCATGGTGGTGCTTTTATTACATAATTTATTTTCTTGCATTTTCTTTAAGTGTGTTTTATTCTTATCTATTTAAGATTTTTAATAAGAACTCCATACACTAATCCATGTGCATGATAGGGATCATCAACCAGTAGGAGAAATCAAAGAAAGATTGAGAGCTTGAGAAATTTCCCTCGAAGTACTTTCTTAAATCCTAACAATATTTGGGAGAACTACCTCTTAGGAAGAGTTCATCCAAACCACATTGAGGAAATCATCTATCTCTCCACAACCATAAAAGGATTTGGAAGTCTCCTTTGATTCCTCTTGCCTATCTACCAAGGATATCAAGAAATCGTGTACCAAATATGATGGGGGGATCCTACTGAACCTGAGATCAAGGAAATTTCACCATGCCCATTAGCCAACCTTGTATGCATTCCAGAGAGAAATTATTTAAGTTTTCCTGGCATGACCGAGGAGTGCTTTCAAAGTGGTCAAAATGAAGAAATGGGCCAATACCACTAGGATTACATCGATAATTGGTTCCAGATCACAATCCAGTCAAATTGTCACTCTCATATTTAAATACTCTTTGTAGCACATCTTTCAAAACTACTATATTTTCATGCTCATGTACATCCTAAAGTTTCTATGTGAAATCTAGGCATGAATATATCTTTGTACTTGATCAGCACATGGATTCATTGGAAATAACCTTTCACTTGAAGAAGGATATATTTTCTCCAGTAGAGTAGGAAATTTAGTATTGTAATAAAAAAATAAATGGAATTAGTAAAGAGAAAAATAAGTCCTTTTGTGAAAACCAGTTTTTCTGGTGCAACTAGACAGGGACTTTGCTTGAAAACCAGGTAGTTGGTGGGAAAATTTCCCAATAAAGTTTGTAAATTTGTATGAGTTCCTCAAATCATGTACCTTTGAAGTAATTATGTTTATACTTGAGTTGGTTGATGTGGGATCCCTTAAGGCCCCCACCTGCCAAAAAGCCATGTCCCATTGACATCAACACATTATTTGGTATCAAGGTTAGAGTTAGATAAGGTACCTCAGAGCCTACATGCCTTAATGGTAGGTATCCTTGTCATCTACTAAGGAAACACATAAATGTTTCATGGTGGATGAATTATGCAGTCCATTTGACTTCAAAAAATCCATTTATGGCTGGTAGAATGTACTTAGTGCCTTGATTCCCATTGACATCAAAAGTGGGATATCTTGAATTGGTTAATAACCTCCTCAATTGTTGGTAACCCAATGATTCTTGATTATGTTGGACATCGAAACCATTTATTCACATATGCAGGATTTCACATGGGTTTGTAGTAGTTGAATACTATATGGTTTTGTTATCTCAACATAGGTGTGCAACAATTTGGATCTTTATATCAACATTTCCATTTTAATTTCCAATAGTATATTTACTTTAGTAAAGGCCACCATATAGCAGTTTTTCCGTTCATTTGAAGCAGCAATCACCTCTCCTTAGGTGTTTTGGGACACAAAACTCCTTAGACATGGAAGAGAATGGGACCTTCAATTCATCCTTCAGCCTTCTTCAGCATATCGTATCAATAGCTACATCAACTCTAACAATACTATCCTTCACTTCATCCTACAACACCAAGCAAATCAATAACAAAGGTAAAACTCGAGGTAAATTTGTATTTTTGTCGAATTCATTAGAATATTTAAGAAACTTAATGATTAACCACTTTCCATTCCATGGATTTTTCTTTCATAAACCATTATCCTTTTGTTTTCATTCCATTCATTAGTCATAATAAAAAGACTTATACTCTGATTACAAGACAATGTAAAAGAAAATCATTATTGCATATTAATAAAGGCAGACTCTATAGTTTCTTGTCCTCCCATGATAACAAGCATTTTATTCATAGGATGAAGTCATTACTGCCATAAAATGATAAAGGAAACCACCTATAAGCATTGGCCTTGCATTGGCAGAGTATGCAAGCACCTAGTCACATACTTACCATCTCCATCACCACCTCATTTCATCCATAATCTCTTCATCATCCATCTCTTTGTTGTCCTCAATTTGTATTGTTCTGTAAATTAGTATGATATGTTAAATGTGAAGAGTTCTTCTCCACAAGAACCGGCACCTCCAAATATTCAAGCAATAGTGCTCCATAAGAACTAACACCTCCAAATATTCAAGAAATATTGTTCCACAAGAACCAACATCTACAAAACAATGTCAAGAATCTGTCAATGATCAAGGGATTTGTTTGCATGAGGACATTCAAATCCACAGGCATCAGGGGTATGTGTTACACTAAAATTTTTCACCATGACTATCTGCAGTTAGTATGGCTCCATCAACAGTCATACTATCCTCCTTGTCAAGCCTTATACCTCTACTCTCCATGTCAAACTTCAAGAAAGAGAGAAAGTCATTAAAAATCATCTTTATCTCTGGTTACGCAGGTTCTCTCTACCTTACCTGTGTGTACGCATACCAAGCTCATTGTACCTGCATACTTGTACGCTCTGTAAGTCAAGGGATGGGTGCATACTCTTGTAAAGGTCAAAAGGCGCGAGTTTCATCTTAAAAAAGTTACTTGTGGTCATTTCTAGAGCATTCTAGAAGATTGTTTGACGTGTATTGAGCGCCTCCAGATGGTTCATGCATCCCTATGAAAGAGGAACTTATCCCATCAAGAGAGGAGCTACCCCATCCAAAAGAGGGAGTATCCCATTGATGTTGGACCTGAATAACTTCCTCTAGAACACTATAAATACAGGCATTGGGCCAGAGGAGGGGAGGTTGAAAGCTGAACATTCCAAAGGGTAGATGCTGCTGGAATTAGGACTTCCTTGTAGAAGCTTGTGAGGAAAGATTCCCATCCTTTCTTGTTTCATTTGGAAGTGG